>VZRU01012179.1:52381-67074 GCA_013398155.1 Pedionomus torquatus
TAGATGTTGTCCCTGACAGCTCTCCCCGCAGGTGGAAGGCGTTTTCTACGTGAACGACCCCTTGGAGAAGCTGATGTTCGAGGAGCTGCGCAACGCCTGCCGCGGCGGAGGTGGGGCCGTGAGCGGGGCTCGGTTCTCCCGCGTGGGTCGGGAAGGGGGGAGCCCTCAGTCTTCACACGCTCCTTGCCGTGGTCACGGAGGCATCGCTGGGCTCACGCCGCGTTGAGGCCTCAAGGGGCCGGGGTGTAGCGGGGCCAGGCCCGGTGCGCGTCCCAGCTGGCGGGCCTGGGGAGGCAGAGCGAAAGGGAAGGAGCTTTCTGGCCTTGGAGCTGCTGCGGCCTGGTGAGCAAGCGGGGGGGGGGGTCACCCGCGGCCGTGGCGTGTCCTGTGGGCACAGCCGTGCCCGGGTGGCCTCTGTGCTCCGTGGCCTTCCCCGACTGCCTGCTCTCGGCCTTTGCTTTTGCGGGGGCTGTAGCCTTAGGCTTGTGTGTTCTATGTGGGGCTGGAGCATGAGGCTGAATCCAGGTCTGGCAGCTGGGCTGGTGGTAATGCGGTTCTGTTGTTAGCGCAGACCATCATACTCGTGCAGAAGGAGGGCGTAATTGTTCATTTCTTCATAACTTCAGCATAATGGTTCATTTAATAAAACTGCAGATTATGCATAATGCTGAGGTGCTTTATGGCAGATTGGAATACGTGATGGTAATACTGGCTTCTGATTTGCCAGTGTTTTGAGCAACCTCTTCAGGAAGTGCTTCATTGCAATTACCATGGTAAATTACCAGATTACTTAACATCTTTTTTCCTTTTTTTTTTACCCCTTTTTTAGGTGCAGGTGGCTTTTTGCCTGCTATGAAACAGATTGGGAATGTGGCTGCATTACCCGGTATTGTTCATGTGAGTTACTCCTGTAAAGAGTCGCTGTTTTTCTTTTCCTCTTTGCCGTGATTATTGTCATCGAAATATGAGAAAGGGTATGGACCAAAGTTGTAGGCTGTAAAACTAGTTGTCAGAAAGGGAAATACCCACTTTCTTCATTGACTGCCTTTTGATATGAGGCTTTTTTAGCATTGCTTTATGCTAGCTTGGTTTGCTTAAGCCATCTTTTGTCACCTACTCATGTTGTCTGTTTTTTGAGTTGCCCCTGCTAACCTGGAACGTATGGAGAAGTGAGGAGAGAGCAGGAGGCGATATGGTTGTCCGTATTACTGTTGCTCTCTAGTGTTGGTAGTGAGCCTTCTCATGCAGTCAACACTCCTTCTCTCACCCTATGCATTTTTGGAACCGAGGCATCAGATATAGAATCATAGAATGGTTAGAGTTGGAAGGGACCTTAAAGATCATGAAGTTTCAACCCTCCTGTGTTGCATACGATGATGCAGGAAGAAAATAGTAGGCTAGGTCACTTTTCAAGAAGCTGTAAGTGCAATGTAGAAATATCTTTTTCATGTTTAATATTGCATATATTAATAAGTAACAAATAATGGAATTGTCTTTTTTTAATTGTTTGCCGTAGTGACTTGGCAAGAATGCTGAATTTTTGGTGGCAGTAAAAAGCAGCCAGCCAATCATGCTGTTAAAATACTTCTGCAATTGACCAAAAAAGGAGGAAAGTAGAATAGTAGCAACCTCTTACAATGGGAAAATTTGCTGATAGTTCATAGGAGAGGTGTTATGATGATCTGTCTACTCAAATCTTCACTTCTTTATTTTCAAACCAAGAGATTTTTTGGTGATGGCAAGGGGAGGCAGAAGCAGTGCAAAATCCCACTGGAAAATACTGTTATTTTTAATGTATGGTAACACTTTTACATACATGGAAAAGTTCCAATTTCTGACCGTTTTCTGGGTATTTGGGGCTTGCTTTTTTGGTTGTTTAAATAAAGTGTGGAGTTCCATTTGTGGTGTCCTAGAAACTTGCCTGGCTAAATATAACTTGAACTTGTGGAGTTGTGTAGACACACTTGCTTGCTCTCTTTAATTAGTAGTAATACAAAAATTCCAATAAAAGGTATTCTTTTAGAAATTAAAATGACACAGCTCCTATTCTATCAAGATATCATGTTAAAAAAGATAAGTTTTCCTGCCTACAGTGTGTAGTCTTTGGTCAGTGTTTGATGGCACAGCTATGAAGAGAAAATGCTGACTGTTATATGACTCCATGCTGTAGCATTGAACTCTTAAATTGCTACACTTACAGTATTTAAATACTGCAAATGTCCCTAAATGGAACTTGATAAAGACAAATTCAGCTTCCCTCTAATGTCTGAGCTTTACACTACTGATAGGCTATCTCGCCTGCGTAAGTTTTGAATGCAAGGACTCTTGAATCCAAGAAAAAGTCAGGTTAGAATTCATTTTGAGATCACAATTCCTAAATTTAGGTGTTTCAGCTTCTCTTAAGTTTCTCTCAGGTTTTCCCGAGGTCTGGTCAGTGGAGCCAAGGGAGCTAGTTGGCTGACTAGCCATAGTGTGTTTGCTTCAGAGTGAGATCCACTGCTTCTGCTTTCTCTGTCACTCCAGTAACTAGAGGAGTTTAGGTACTTACCTGGATTGATGTGTGTACTCCATCTTCGCCTAAACATCCATTCTTTTTTTGATATATTTGTTTGTAAATGTGGCAAGCCGCTGTCTCAAGGCAAAGCATAACCAAGGTGACGCTGAGCAGCACAGAATTTCATAGAACTTGAAAATTTCCTTGATTCTTTTTCAGAGATCAATAGGCCTTCCAGATGTCCATTCTGGCTATGGGTTTGCCATTGGCAACATGGCTGCCTTTGACATGAATGATCCTGAAGCAGTGGTGTCACCAGGTAAGGATACTTTATGACTGACATAACCTGCCCTGAGAAATATCTGTGGAGGAATAAAACCCCTTTTTTATATGGCAGGTCTTTATAGTACTTTATATGCAGAACGAAAACAAAAAGCGTGTGAATTACAGGGCGTTAAAAGGCGCTTAATTCTTGCACTCAGAATCTCTATTCTTTATGGAGCAAGTGGTTACGCTGATTTTGAGAATTGCTCTAGTGTTTTTGGCATGGGCTTGTGATAGCTGTCGTTTTTGAACAGAGGGCACAAGACTTCAAACTTGAGTTTGGCAGAGGTGATAAAGAATTGGCTCTTTTCTTTGAGCAATGTTTGAAAATATTTGAGACTATTTCTACACTTCATTAAAAATGTCAACTTAAAATATTTGTATCTTTTTAATAAACACCTGATTCCACTGATGGTGTGGAAAGGCTTTTATGGTTGTACCTGTTACATGTATTGCAGGTTTGCTATAGGCAGTTCCAGTGTTCCTGATTGACTCAAACACGGTATCTGTTGGTCTGGTACCCATCCTCTGACACTAGTTAATATCAGAACCTTCACTAGTAAAGGTGGCATGATTGGTCTTTCATACTAGGCCTTACCCTGCAATATTTATTTTTATTAAATACTAAGAGTTAAGCAAAACACTAAGCACTGGAGTTTAATATTCTTTCCAAGTATGTATCACTTGTTATAACTAGTTGTTGTTTATTCCAGCATGGATTCAAAAAGGGCTTTATTACATGGGCTTGCTTTCAAGACCATCTTGCGTCAGGGAGCCGTGCTAACATCTGTCACTTTTCTGCTGACCTTAGGCAGAAGAACAGGATTATCCTCTCAACCTATTTTCTATAACACACATAAATCTCCAGCAGAAAGACATAAATATTTTCTAAAATAGCTAAGTTTCGGATACCTTTTTTTTAAAAAAAAAAAACATTGAGTTAGTCTTAATAAAATGTATACAGGAAGAAATAATCTAGTTCAAGGAATATTTTANTTCTAAAATAGCTAAGTTTCGGATACCTTTTTTTTTTTAAAAAAAAAAAACATTGAGTTAGTCTTAATAAAATGTATACAGGAAGAAATAATCTAGTTCAAGGAATATTTTATGCTCTACTTCTCCAATTTCCAGTTTTTAGCACATTGATAGGTTCTGGCTACCAAAACTGTGAAGAAAGGAGAGAGCTCACCATTACCAAAGTATTTGTTTCAGCTGTCTGACTATGCAAAGAAAACTCTGCACTGATTTGCACTTGTTTATCTGCACATTTGCAACTGACAATTTCAAGTCATCAGAGCAAAGCCACATGCCTTTTAAAAAACAATTCTGTTGCTGTAGATTTGAAGAATAAACACATTCCGGCTCACAGGACATATATCCGTAGTTGGGAACAAGAAGTTTCCAAAACACTGACTAATTAAGGGAAAAGTTTTTAAGTATTGAGAAAAAAAATAAATAAAATTAAAGGATATATATGGTGCACTTTCTGTGGGCCATGTATTTTACAGTTGAGTCTGTTCTTCTGCATCTACTCACTGCAGCAATTTTGTAAACACGGAGCTCCATAGGCAATTGTGCAGGTGTCCTTGAGACTGAAAAAAAGGGTTTTTAGAGTTTTTAAGCTTTTCTCTGCAAGAATACATTTTTGGCAGTCTTGAAATCTGAAGCTTTGTGTAAATCTATTAAAATGAAGCTTAATGCAGTTCTGATTTTTTTCCCAGTATTGTGTCAGAGGGTGTAAGATCACAGTGATCAGTGCTCTTTGTCAGCAGGGACACTGACTGTAAGATGAATATTCAGCAAGCACTTGCCACAAGCACACTTTCTTTATTGATTCCATGGCTTTTTCTTCACTTTTAGGTGGTGTCGGATTTGACATCAACTGTGGTGTCCGCTTACTGCGTACAAACTTGGATGAAAATGATGTGCAGCCTGTGAAGGAGCAGCTTGCCCAGGCAATGTTTGACCACATTCCTGTTGGTGTTGGCTCCAAAGGTGTCATCCCCATGAATGCCAAGTAAGAGAATGACTTTTTGCACACTTTGCTAGAGGGGAAATCTTTGGTGTTTATTTCCATGAAAGATTCATCAGTGGGAGACTTCTAGAAAGGAAGAGTCATTTTAAAGCTCTTTCTGCATATGTACTTCTCTAGGGCTGGCATAATCATCAGTGCACAAAAATCAGCTGTTTCTTCCCCTACTTAAAACCCTGAAACAACTAGAAGTTCTTGAAAGGTTCTCATTTCTTCAGACACAAAACCTCCATGGATGTAAAAGTATGGTTTTTAAAGGGATTAGAGAGAAAATAGGATGTTCCAACACATCAAAGAGGAAAAAGTAACAACCTATCTAAAAATATATTTGTAGAGCTTGATTTTCATTACATATTAAGAAGTTGGACTTCTTGTTTGGAGAGTTGGGAACTGATCATAAAATGACAGAGTAATTTAGGTTGGTTGGGATCTTTAGAGGTCATCTTATTCAACTGCTTGCATGAAAGAGGCCTAACTCTGAAGATAGGTTTAAGTTCCATCAGGTTGCTCAGGGCCATACCCAGTGGAGTTTTGAGTATATCCAGGGATAACTGCCTTAGGTAGGTGTTTCATAATTACAGGGATTTGGAAGAAGCACTAGAGATGGGTGTGGACTGGTCTCTCCGGGAAGGCTATGCCTGGGCAGAGGACAAGGAGCACTGTGAGGAATATGGAAGAATGCTGCAGGCTGACCCCAACAAAGTCTCCTCAAGAGCAAAGAAGAGGGGCCTGCCTCAGGTACTGTGATGTTTCAGGAGCACTGTGAGTGTTCTCAGGGTTCAAATATAAAGATCATCAGATAATTCTCTAATTTTGTGTCTTTTCTTGAAACACTGCATGACGTTTATGGGCAGGTGGAAAGGGGAGAGGGTAGGGCTGTTCTTGAATAATTCTTGACAGAACTGTAAAAGAGGGAAACAATACTGGGCATACCCAAGGTCCCTGGAGCCAGCAGTTTTTCAACAGTTAACACCTGGTACTGGAATTGCCATTTGCTGGCATTTCCCACATCTAGATGTGGTTTTGGTTTTAAGAGTAAGGCACGTTAGTCTGCAACTTTTCTCCTTGTTTGCTCAGCACATGAACATCAGGGCAAGGAAGGATATCATAATAAATAGTTTATAGCTTCAAACTGCACTTGGAGAGTTGGATTTAATTTCTGTACATAGTACATCATCGCACCGAGTGGAGTGCTTTTCAGATGGCTATACTAATGCCACCATGTGTAAAGCTTTCTTTTATGTGACTTCCTGAGATTTCTGAATTGTGGTGCTGCAAGATTATAGCATTTTAACCTCAAAATAATCTTATGTCCTCAGTTTTCGCATTCACCTTGCAAATAAGTCATCGTCTGTTATAGAGTTGAAAAAATTTGGGGTTGGAAATGAAATATTCTGCTTTAATCTACTGAAGCGTTGTAAGCACCTAATTAACAGGATGTTGTAACTTCCTTATGGAGTTATAACCAGGTGTAAGACTGTATGTCTGCCTTGCCTGTACAAATTGAAGATGAATTCTCAATGCTCTGTACTCTTCCCATCTTTCAACTAAGCCTAAGTTGGAAAAGAGTGGCAGCACAGTCTGTAGATCCTAGTCCTTTTGTTTAATTGCAGTCTTATTCCAACAGTAAAAATAGGTATAAATCTGAACAAAGAGGACAGCGATGATGCTACTGTGTTCTGTTTCCTTTCATTTCACGTGAGGAATTTTGTTTTCCTGGAAAAACTTTTATAAAACCAAAACCTTGCTATAGCAAGTTGCCCTGTTTCCCATATTTCTGTAGCTCTCCCCTGTGCCCCCAGAGGCTGGGACGCTGTCTGATCAGTGTGTTGTGATTGGCAGCTGGGGACCCTGGGAGCTGGAAATCATTACGCCGAAATCCAGGTTGTGGATGACATTTACAACGAATACGCTGCCAGGAAGATGGGCATCGACCACAAAGGGCAGGTGTGCGTGATGATCCACAGCGGCAGCAGAGGCCTGGGCCACCAGGTTGCTACAGGTATGATGCGACTGACTTAGGTACCAACAGTAAAGCAAACTCATCAGTGTGGTCTTGTCATTGATAGTAAACTCCAGCAACAAAGAGCATTTACTAGAGTACAATTACTGAATTTGTCCTGCTGTGCCATGGTAGAGGTTGTTTGCAAACAGTTGATATTCTGCCACGATTTTGCTTTTACGTTTGAGAAGAAGCTGTAGGTTTGACCATCAGACAGATGAGTTCAGTTTTAAAATATAAATTAACTATGCTAATCTCACAGATTGAAACAAAATTAAGAAGTCACTTAGATTTCATGTCTTTATTTCCCAGATGCATTGGTGGCTATGGAAAAGGCTATGAAACGAGACAAAATCATCGTGAATGATCGGCAGTTGGCATGTGCCAGGATTGCCTCTGTGGAGGGGCAGGATTACTTGAAGGGAATGGCGGCTGCTGGAAACTATGCATGGGTCAACCGCTCTTCTATGACTTTTCTAACAAGACAGGTAGGAGCAGAGTTGTTCCTAATGCAAATATTTTGGTACGCTTCTGCTTTATCCCAGACATACGGAACGCAGAGTAGCTGCAGTATTTCATGTCATTTTCATTTTTGTGCTTCTTAAACTGTGTTTTTTGGGGAGACTTACACAAAGCTGAAGTCATGGCAATCCATCTAAAACCTCTCAGCGTCAATGGATTGTACTTGCAGAAGTCACTTAAGCCGTATTTTTGAAAATGCATTGAACTGGAAGAAGAGTATACAAGAAAACTGTTTTTACACTGCTGAAGCCATCTTTTAAGAGTTACAAGAATTTGTCTAGTTTATGTCTGACTGAATTCCAGCATTAAAGCTGCCAGGGGGCAGATAAACAATAAGGTGGTCCAGTTCTGTCACACCTAGCACTGTTGTATTCACTTCCATTGTGGCTGAATTTGACTGAAGTTCCTTACCATGACAAGCGTTTAGGTCACTGATGTATCAGTAAGAAACACCTTCAAGCAAATTTGTTCATTTTAATTCCTAAAAAGATTGTAAATCTTCCACGTTACACAGCAGTTATCTTTTTCTATTTAACGTCCTGATTTGCTCTCTTTTTAGGCTTTTGCCAAAGTCTTCAACACAACCCCAGATGACCTTGACATGCATGTTATCTATGATGTGTCTCACAACATCGCCAAAGTGGAGCAACATGTAGTGGACGGAAAGGAGCGGACTCTGCTGGTGCATAGAAAGGGATCAACCAGGGCCTTTCCTCCTCACCATCCTCTTATTGCTGTCGATTATCAAGTAAGTTTAGCTGTGGGAGAAGGAAAGCAGTAGAGAATTCTAGAAGAAGCAGACTATTTTAGGACCCCTAACAGAAGTGTAAATGCTCCGAGTTCCATTTTTAAGTTCACAGCACTGGAACCCTAGTGGAATGGCAATGTTATGCTTGTCTGTGTGTTAGATCTTTGGGACACTGACCTCCCTCTCCTGCTCCAAACCCACAACAGTTGGAAGATTACAAAGGGAGAGAAGTGTTTCATACCTTGGGCAGGCTGCAGTGATCTGCCTTGTCTGTCTGCTGGACAAAAGTCTTTTGATCTGCTGTCTGCATCTTTCAGCGCAGTTAGTTTTCCAGAATCCTTGCTAGCAAGCACTAAGCAGGGGGGCTCTGAGGGAATGTGAACCTGACCTCTTTTTCTGGAGATACGGCTCCTCTCAGACTTTTAAGAATGATGTTTTTAGTTGGTTTTAGTTGTTTCTGTTTTTTTCCTTATGAACTAATACTTTGCATCCACAGCTGACCGGACAGCCTGTTTTGATTGGTGGGACTATGGGCACCTGTAGCTATGTTCTTACTGGCACAGAGCAAGGCATGACTGAGACCTTCGGAACTACTTGCCATGGAGCTGTAAGTTAAAAAGTCACTTTGGGAAGGGATTAGAATGGGACTGTCGTCCAGAGAATGAGGTTGTTCAAGGGTCATCCAGTGTGATTCATGTCTTGGTCACAGAAGTAGAGAGTGACCTTACCACAGTAATCCTAGCCCAAGAGGACTGCAAGCTGGAGGTCCTCTTTGTCCCTTACTGAGTAGTTTTGACTACTCCTGCAGAAAATTTAGGGGATGCTGATTTACACAGGGCAAATGTTAGGATGGAGCTGTGGAGAAAGAGCTCCTTTTACCAGATTCTGATATCTCTGAGCTAACGAGAAGGATTAACTGTGCTGAGACTTTCCATATAAAACTCCTCAGTAGTTAGAAGGTATTTCCTCCCCTGTTATTTACATGAGACAGGGTGATTGAGGAACATAAATATCTTCCAGTAAAAGTTCAGCTCCTGAACACTGTCTGACAAGTGGTTTGGGTAAAAAGACACTTGCAGACTAGTATGGAAGTTACACACGTGGAACTTTTACTTCATACCAGATGTGTGATTTTTGCAGAAGCCCATCACCTGAAGTCTAAATTCATTTCCTATTTTGTGACTTACTGTGTTCTGCGCTCTTAGCCATTCTATGTTGACTTTTAATGTTTTTCTTTAATAAGAAGGAGTTTTGTTTTTCCTAATGGCTACAAAAAAATGGAACTAACAAAACTGCTCTCTGTGCTTTCTAGGGTCGTGCACTGTCTCGAGCCAAATCCCGGCGTAACTTGGACTTCCAGGATGTGTTGGACAAGCTGGCTGACATGGGCATTGCCATCCGTGTTGCTTCTCCCAAACTGGTCATGGAAGAAGTGAGTTTAATAATTCATTATCTGGGATGGAAAAGGGAATCCTGTTCCTTGGCTGACTGATCCTCCCTGACTTGATTTTTTGCAGTGGTCACTAGTACTCTAAATATAGAAGTTGTGCAATTTCTGATATAGCTGGCTAATTTTTTAATGAAAATAATATGAAGTATTCCCTACCCCTAAAATGCTGCTAAAAGGGGAGATGCCTGTGTTTTTCTCTTCCACCTGGGGATAGAAAGAATTACTATCGACCCTGAGAAATCTTGAGCATCACAAAAGTAGTTGAGTTTTATGGATTCTCTTCTTGATTTATGTTCTCCCAGCTCTAAGATTACTTTGTGCTGAAGTTGTCATGTAGAATACTAGCCGTGGATGAGAGGTCTGCCTCTTGATGATGAATTCCTATGTTTGCTCAAGAAGAAGAGAATTCTGCATGTCTAGAAAACTGAATATTATGACTTCCAGCTCTTTTGCATTTATGGGTTTTAAAGTCTTTTCTCTTCACCACCTCACTCCTAGAAGCGTGTTAATCATTTAGAACTATGTTGTAATGGATGTTGGTGTTGTACAAACATGCTGATCCCATAAAAACCTCTTTTTAAGAGCAGCTTCTTTGTCAGAATACTGGAGGGGGAAGCTCTAAATTCTTCCCTGATTCCTGTTAACTAAAGGGCAGTGAAGATAAATCTAAAAGGCCATCTGTAGAGAGAAAGTTGGAGTGACTTCCTCCCAGATACCGAGTTGTGATATTCTTATTTGCTGGCGACTGGATTATGTGAGAATATAGGGCAAACTGAACCACAGTAGCTAGTGTTTTATCTATTACACATTATTGTCAATAGTGTGAAATAATACAATTACTACTAATAATGTGTAACAACATTATCACATTTATTTGAAATAGGGTGAAAACTTGGTAGGAAAGCTAAGTGTCTTATAGATTTCACATGTAGGGTGGCCAGATTCTTGATAGTTCACCTGCTTCTGTACCCTCAATTCATGTTACTCTATTTTTGCAAAGAGAAGAGGGGATATCAAAAGCCTACATCAAACTTCCTGTGACTTTAGGTTGTTTATACCTTTGTTTTGTTTTGTTCTGTTCCTCTCTTCCCCTTCCAGGCACCAGAGTCTTATAAGAATGTGACAGACGTGGTTAACACATGCCATGCGGCTGGCATCAGCAAGAAAGCCATTAAACTGAGACCTATTGCTGTTATAAAAGGCTAAGAACTGACCAGGCAGCAGAAACACACCGCATTTCCAGGCCTTACACAAAAGTGACTAAACCCACCATCTTCCCATACCTCTTGGACTCTGTCGGATGCTCAGATATTACATCCCTGTTCTGGAAACACAACAGTTGAGGATACTCGTATTTTTAACCACTCCTAAGCGTAATTAATGCTCCCCTCCTTCCTCCTTCTTATATGATGTTCTTTTCTTGTGAGGAAAGGGCAATGAAATGATTAAGTGTTGGTTTTTACATGCAGTCCCTCCCCTGTTTGCCTGATGATTCCACAGGCAGGACTTCAGACTTGCCTGAGTTGTCACTAATTGCTGTGCTGCAAGACCACCTCCATCAGTGAAGATGATGTGTGAAGCAGACCTGCTGTCTCCACACCTGAGCGCCTGGAGCTCTTTCTGCATATAGAAGTACTCTGATAAGCAGGGTATAGTGCTTCCGGGCAGGGAGAGGTGGTTCTGTTTGCAGATACCTTTATGCTTAATTTATATTGTTGCATGTTTTGTGACAATTGGGTAAGAAATATGAAGTTGGGAGTGGTCTCCCACTTGGGTTGAGAGGGACTAGCTAGGTTTTAGGCACAGTCCTTCCCTCTTCCCCCACCCTCTCCTATTTAACATACTTGGGGAGTATGTGGCTCAGTATGAGTAGGTGTTACACAGTATTGTGGAAATGCTAGTAGGACTGAGTTTGTTGCTTTGAAAGGTTTTTTTTTCCCAGTAAAAGTTGTGACTGAACAACTTACAGATGTGCTAATCCAATAGTTTGCAAAGTCCTAAGTTTGAACAAGTTGGATTGGATAATATTTCTCACTGTGTCCTGCAGCTCTGATCTAAGTGTGTCCAGTTGCAGGCTCAGGGCTGGTATGATGTGACTTCTGATGTTTCTTTTCCATTCATTAACCGAAACTGGAGGGGAAGCTGACAATCCCCATTGGATCATTTGGGAAATTACAAATAAAATGGGAAGATGGACACTGCGGTGTGTCAGTGTCATGTTTATTTTGAGTCTAAAATGTCTGTTGTCTACTTTAAGAACAAATACGAGATTGAAACCCATCACCACATCTCGTGACTTCAGCTGATGGATCTTGTCAAGAAAAATTAAAAAAAAAAAAAAAGAAACGTGCAGACGGCAGAATTTCTTGCAGGATACCAGGGAAGGGCGATGCAGTGCTGTTCTTACAGCTTGGTTATGAGAGGGGTGTTTCTTTCTCGGGGCCTGGTGGGTCCACCTCACCGGAGAGGGGATGGAGCTTGCTTGTAAGCCTGAGTGCGGACACACGGGGGCGGCAGGAGGAAAATAAAACCTCAAAGCAAGAGTGGAGCCCTGCCAGGGACTCGTGTAAAAAGAGCAGGTAGTGATTGATGGACTCGAGTGCCTTTTGATGAAACACGCCTTTAAGTTTAGGATCTCAGCCAAAACCTGTTGATCTCGGGACGCATAATAGCATTTTACTCTTTTAATCACTTTGTGCTTATTGGTTTCTTAAGTTCAAATACTGTATTTGCTGCAGGTGCAGAGGCGGCACATGCAGTAATAGTCACCTCTGTGAGTCCAGCTTTAAAGAGAGTTTCTTGTTTTCCCCTGCTTTCTCCAGTGGAATTGTTCCAGATTGTGTCTCAGCCCTCAGAAGTAGCACTTGCAGAATTTCAAACAAAATTCATTTCACTTAGAAATGTGAATTAGCCTCCAGTGACTGAAAGACAAATGGTTGGGTCTCAAGCCTGCCCAGAAGTGTGTTCCATGCAAAATTTTCTGTTGATAAATATTTCAGACTCTCTGATATGGAATGCAAGGGAACCTTTAAAACGTTTGCATTTTAAAATAGAGAAGCTTTTCTCCAACACAGTTCTTTCAACTTTCACCTACCGTTGCTGTTAAGAGATGGATTTCAGTATTTTAGGACAAGCAGAAGTCATGCGTACCATGGAGACGCTCTCATGTGTATGCCTTAAGTCTTCTGATTGTTAGTGTTCAAGAATGCAAGAAGTGCTGTTGGTTTTGGTTTCCTGTTGCAAAGCTACTACTACTTTTGGTTGTGTTGTGCTATACAGAGGAGAATGCCAGTTTTCTAACCACCTAAAAAAGTAGGAGTAAAAATGTAAGAGATCTCCCCATCCTTTGTTTAAATCTAGATGTTTCTCTAATTCAAGTCTGTCTTTTTTCTCCAAACAACTAGCTTTTTTAAATTTGTGTTTTAAAAAAGTGGTGGGCATGGAAGGCATGCAGTATTAAAATTCCTGTGCTGAAATACAAATGGATCTGCAGAAGAACTTTAGCAACACCAAAGAGACAATGTGGTTATTGAACCACCTCTGCATATATGGAAGGTTACTGAGAACTTGGTGATACCTGCTGATATGCTTCCTTCCCCAGAAGACCGAGAAAGCTTTGGTGAATGACTGTTAGGGTCTTTTTTTTTCTTCTTTTTTCTTTTGATAGGAAACCACAGGTAGGACATCTGCATCTGCCCCACACCCCTGGACCTGCTGTTTACCTCTGTCCAGCTGCAGGCGCTCACCTATTCCTTGCCTAACTGCAGTTGATTTGGTCACCTCTACGATGACCGGCAGCAGGAGGGTTGCTGACCTTGGGGTTTGCATGGGGCATCTGCATTGTTTGCCTTCAGGCAGTGTGATGAAACCAGCTGTTGGATGCAGGCTTCTGTTCAGTGAGAACATGTAGCTCGCCACATTTGTCTTACTCTCTGCCTGAGAACTGGATGTTTTAACTTACAGATTGATCTACCTAAATAGAACTACCATCTCTCAGAAGCAGAAGGTGTTGTCCGTGGTGGTGGCTACCATAGAATCATAGAATGGTTAGAGTTGGAAGATCATCAAGTTCCAACCCCCCCTGCCATGGGCAGGGACACCTCCCACTAGAGCAGGTTGCTCAAAGACCCGTCCAGCCTGGCCTTCAACACTTCCAGGGATGGGGCAGCCACAACTTCTCAGCAACCTGTTCCAGTGCCTCACCACCCTCACAGGAAAGAATTTCTTCCTAATATCCAATCTCCCCTCTTCCAGTTTAAAACCATTACCCCTTGTCCTCTCACTACACTCCCTGACAGAGTCCCTCTCCAGCTCACCTGTAGGCTCCCTTCAGATACTGGAAGGCTGCTAGAAAGTCTCCCCAGAGCCTTCTCTTCTCCAATGACACCTTCCTCCTCTCTGTGCTCACAGGGCTTTGCTGCAGGGCCCGGTGCTGTGCAGCCACAGCCAGTATAGCCCAGAGCTTCCTCTCTTGCCAGGAACTGGCTGTTGACCATGTGCCCAGGTGCTTGTGCAGGTGCTGCCCCGTCATGGCATTAAACAGCAAACAGGAAAGCACTTTGGGGTTTGGGTGGTGGTGGATGACGCTCAAAGAGAGCCCCCTAAATCTGTCCTCAGTGCTTGGGGAGTGGTGCTTGTCAGGGTGCAGTGCGAGACAGAAGGGGCAGCCCTCTGGCCCTGGGGTGTGTGAGACCACCCCCCCGGGCAGGCAGTTCTTCCTGGCAGCGTTGCAGGCAGCAATGGGGGGACGGGGATGGGGGACGACACCTGTGCTTCATTTGCTACAATGGGTGGCAGGAGGGGGGTGCAGCTGATGGCTGCCTCCTCTTTGACTTGCCTAAACTTTGTGTGCTCTGGGGGACCCCAAACTCAGCCTCCCCCACAGGAAACCAGGACCCAGCCAAGGTACATCTGCTGTGGTGCATTTGTGCACCCCACTGGTTGGGAGCCTGGTTAGGAGGGCAGTGTCTAACCCCTGTCATGTTTATCACCATCCTAGGACTCTTAAGAGCTTTTTTTTTTTCCCTCTGCCTCTATCGCTCCTCTCCCTGCTTTAAACACAGCTCCATGCGCACCGCTTCCTCCTCCGCTGGTGGTCCCAGGCTGGTGTTCTGGCCCAGG
>VZRU01012179.1:67105-92843 GCA_013398155.1 Pedionomus torquatus
TCTTCTCTTCTCCCTCAGCCCCCCCCTCCCCCCCAGCCTTCAAAGCCATCAGACAAAGCAATATCCCTCCTGCGGCATGTGCCAGCACGCTCCCTTGCCTGCAGAAGGAAGGCTTCAGTTAAGCAGCGGGCTCTGCCTGTACCTGGCATTTGCTTTGCTCTCTTGAGCCCTGTCCTAGGGTCAGGGCTTTTGATCACCAGCACCTCTGGTTTTCTGACCGGAGAGGCACCAGTGGGAGCTCTGCAGCTCCCCAGCTAGGGTGACGCTGGGTGCAGGTGCTTGGTCCTTTGCACGGTGAGAAGCAGAGGAGAGCGGTAACCTCCTGGCACCCACAAAGCATCAGTAATTATGTGGTTTCTGGTGTTTTTTTCTTGTTTTGAGTTGTAATGTGGAACAGGAGGATGGGAGTCACTCCCTGCAGCTGGGGGGAGTCCCAAGCAGTGTGTGCTGGGGGAGGCAGGAGCAAAGGGCACAGAAAAGTCCCTGGGCAGATGTGCAAGTCTTCCCAAGGCACCAACCAAGAAATCGCCAGCCTGAGCTGCTGTTGGCTTTTGTGGTGCTGAGCACACCCCCATCCTAGTGGACCCTCGTTCCCAAAGCCCACGAGACTGCTTTGGTTCATGTTGTGTATAAAGTTTAGAAATCAAAATAATCACTAGTCTTAATTGCAGAGATTAGGACCAGGAAAGGGGAATGAAGTCATCTGCCAGTACTTAATCTAACGTTTAATAGCTGAGCAGAAGACACACAGGGGCTGGGCTGTCCTCTCTTAGACACTGAGGCGTTTGAGCCAGCCTTGTGATGGAGTCTTTTCCTAAAAGGAGGTGCCAGGGACAGCCTGGACTTCTCTTCCCCCCATTCTCCCACCCCAGCCAAGCTACAGCCAGCACCCTGCTTCCCACTTGGGCTCAGCTTTGCCCAACGGGTAGTTGGATGAGGGGAAGAGTTTTCTTCCTTTCTCTCCTCCCACAGTGTCTGATGAAACTGAGGCACCGACCTCTTTTTCTTCCCCTGAGCAAGCTGTGATTCTTGTTGAGGTGGGAGCTTCTCAGCTCTTCCTTCTCAGCCCCAGCACACTGGCATGGGATGGGAAGTTAGGTGGATCGGACTTTCTGCTCTTCCCTGTAAATCACAAACCTGGGGAACCTGTTTCCCTGCCGTGTGTCAGGAGGGGAGGAAGAAATAGGTGGGGAGAGGGCCCCTGCCAGAGCCCAAGGGAAGGGAGAGATGCAGTTCCCGCAGGGGAAGATGTGGGGATGGGTGTGTGCGATATAATGTCCCAGCCCTGACGCATTAGAGCAGCAGCTTATTACCTGAGTCAATTAAGCGGTAGGAGATTATCAAACCTGAGCACGCTCGTAGGGAAGAGCCGCCCAAGGAGAACAGCAACCTGCTGGGCGTTGTGAACATACACACTCAAAGACAAGATATTAGGGTTTCATGACAAAATTTAAGGGGGAAGGGAGGGAGATGAAAAGCAATCAGTTGCAGTACTTGGAATAATGAAGGAGGATCTGGATCTCTGAGGCCCACCTAGCCTGCAGTGCTCTTCTATGTTAGTGCTCACATCCAAATGTACTTCTACCCCAAACTGTTGCTCTTCTTCCCTGAGGGCAGAGGGAAGACAGAACAGCCACCAAAACCTCCTTGTGGGCAGCAGCATCCCTCTGTGTCAAGCATTCAGAAACACTTTAGGTTACAGACCCTTCAGGGTCTCTGGGTACCAGCACCACACCTTGTTTCTGTTTCAGTCCTCTGGTAGCAGGCTCCAGGATGTACTGCCAAAAATAATAAAATTCCATAACTTTTTATGACCCTTTTTGCAGTTGTAGGCAGAAGGAAAAGGTGAGTTTCCCAGCCAGAGGAATGTCTTGTCGATAAATCACCTGGTTACCCAGCTCTTGGCTTTTCAAAATTGTAACCTGTTTGTGCTTTTAATCTTAAGAAAAAAGAAAAAAAATAATAAATAAAGCAAGCTGGTTGTTTTAGTTTTGACTAGCACTTATTATTGTTGGGCTATAAATTTGTGACACTCATAGACAAACTATCAAGTTTTAAAATCATAGGTAGGCTCATCAGTTCCTCCACTGTTTCCCTGCCAAATCCTTAACCGCTTCTTGGATGAGGAAGAAAAAAAAGTGTCACTGTAAATTATTTTTTCCCTGGAGTGTATTTATGCTGTAGTTGTTGCTAGAGAGATTTTCTCCATTCACCTCTCATAGGAGTTTTGGGTTTTTTTTTATCAGGCAGATACAAAAAGGATTGTGAGGAGCACTTTCTTCTCCATTTTGATTTTTTTTTTTGAGTATTTTCTTCTGCATTTTGAGTATTTTGAATATCTGTATGATTTGAGTCTAGCCCAAAAAGGACTTTGCCTCCTTTTGGACATAAGACACTGCATGTCTGCAAGGCTGAAGCCCCCTCCATGGTGGGTGGACTGAGCCCTGGGGTGGAGGGGAAACCTCTCCACCCATGGAAACCTCTTTGCCTGGCCCAAGATGTGGAGCAGTGCTGTCAGGAGGGTGCCTTTGGGTGCAGGCAGGGCTGTGCAGGCAGTGCTGAGTGCTCTCCTTCCCTAAGAGCCTGCAAGAACTCCATAGTGCAGAAACCCCCCAGGGAAAGTATCTTGGATGAAAGGGCTGCAGCACCTGTAGGTCAGCCAGCCAGGCCACAGCGGGACAAGCAGGGAGGGAGAGAGACCCTTTCTCACAGGTGTGTACTGTGCTGGGAGCTGTGCCCTGCCCTGGAGAGGGCTTGTCCCTCCTGTTCCCCCCACCCCTCCCTGTCTCAGTCCCAGGGCTGCAGATGACCTGGGCAAGGCTTCCAAAAATCCCGTTATTTCAGGAGACACGCAGGAATCTGGCTGCTCTTCCTGCCAGACCCCATGAGCTCTTCCATTAATGGTCAGTGGATGAGGCAGAAATTTTATCTTGATTGAGAAACATGAAGCCTTGTTTGTGAGACAAATATTCGTTTCCTTGTCTCTCAGGCAGGAATTCAAACTATTTGATGATTATCAATAGCAGCCAAGAGCATCATTGCTGCCTCCTTTCCTCCCTGCTCCTCTGGCAGAAAGTGAATCCTCCATCACGGACTGGTTCCTGGAGAGAAAATTTTGGTGTAAGGCTGAGGCATTCAGGTGCATCTCAACAAAGTAGTTTTCATCGCTTTGATTCACCACACTCTTGTGCAACCTGTGCAAATTTATTTCATCTCCCTGTGTCTTGATGCCCTATCTGCAAATAGGGATAAATATCACTTCCTTTACTCTCATTTTTTATTGGTCTTTCCTGTTAAAATACCAAGCACTGATTCAGAGACCATGTCCTTCTGAACCTGCAAGTGCTGCTGAGCATGGTGGCATCTCTCTGCAGAGCCTGGCCCTGACTGTCCTGAGCCCAGGACCAGCCCTGCAGGCTTGCAGCAGCCCTGTGTGTCTGTCTTCTCCTGTAGCTTCTGTCACTATTGGAGGGATGGGTTCATTCCTGTCACAATCTAAACTGAAAGCAGAAGAGCTTGTAAGCTGTTCAGAGTTTCAAGTAGTCACTGCAAAACCTCTAAGTTTTGGTACAAAGCAGAGCCTCTGAGCCAAATCCTCACCCTGAGTTCAATGCCAATGAGGTGCCTAAATTCCTCTGTGCTCTCAGGATACAAGACCTAGACTTGTGAGAAGTGCTGTACATGCCGCCTCACTTTTGCCATCTGCATGTGTTCATTTGCTAAGGGACAGAAGCTGAGAGTGTCAGGTTGCTCAGAAGGATGCTTGGTTCCCACCATCTCCATTACAAGGAAGATGAAGACACAACCTCTTGTTCCTGGCATGCAAAACCCCACCGAGTGGCTCTGCTTAGCTGCAGCCTTGACTTCTCTTTGCAAGAGGGGAGGACAGCAAGAGAGCAGGCTGAAGTTAGCAGTGGGGTGAGGCTTGGACAAGAATTGCTGGGAAGGTGAACCAGGGAAAGGGACAGTGCTTGACGTTTTCAGCAGGAAACATTTTGGCGTCGTGTGTCAGCACATGGGGTTTCGTGTCGCTTTGCTTCATTCAAGGACTTAAAAAACTCCAGTGATCCAACCAAAAAGCTGCACTTTGGGGAAGTAGGCATTTAAGGGAGGCCTTTGCTTCCAGCGGGAAGATAAAACAAAACCGAAAGCCTTGTGGATCAGCAGAATACTATTTTCTTCTTCAGTGACTTTTGTTTGCCGGGGAAGTGGGAAATTATTACTGTGCCGTAAGGAATGAGAAGCGCCCCAAGTCCTCCCCAGCCCCCGTGCCAGGGCAATAAGCCACCTCGGCCATCTCCACCAGCACACCTGGCTCCGGCGTCCCCTCAGCTCTCCCCTCCTCACCCACGTCCACCCAGGGAAGGCCTGGCCTCCATGGCACCCCCAGGGATGAAAGGCTGGATTCAGTTTGTTTTCTGTTCACAGGGCTTGGCGGACCCGCCTCCCCCCTCCCCGTCTTTGGTGACTCACCCAAAGAATTTTAATCTCCATGGTCTGTCTGTAGTTGTAAAATATAATACCAATGGAGTTGGGCTTGTTTATCCTGAAGCCATGAAACTGTTGTCAGAAGAAATTGATACACACTACTGAGGGGGGAAAAAAAGTGCTGCTGCTGGGGAGGATTTGACTGGAAGACGGCACTTCAAATGGAAATTTCCCTGTTTGAAGTGCATACGTTTTTCATCTCTCTGCCTTTCTTTTCTTTTACACTGCAGGAGTGAGGACTCACAGGATCTGTTTGCGGGAGGATTAGCTCCTCTCATCTGTGGAAGTGGAAGGTTTCCACTGCTGGCCCGAAGGTCCCCTCACTGCTCAAAGAAGCCCTGGAGAAAATGGTGGCTTAGGATGAAGGGTCCTGTGTGGCCCAGTTTGGGATGAACCCCAGCCTCTGCCCTCCCAACCCAGGCTTGCAAACCAGGAGACCTCCATGTCTGACCAGCACTGGGCACTGGGGTGTCTGCCCATGTGAAACACCAAGTGTATCCTCAGCACCCCAGATCAAATCACAGTCTTCCCCTTCCTTCAAAGATACCTGAAACCTAGAAGCAGATCAAACATGTAAATTTGAACTGAGATTAATTATACATTTGCAACTGGGGGAGGGGGAAATAAGGGCCATTAAGGTTTGTCTGTATTAACTATGCCCGTGGGGGTGTTTCTTTGTCTTTGCATGCGAGGATACTTCATGAGATACCAGGTCTGGTTCCACCAGATCTCTGGAAAAGCCTTAGAGGCTTCATGAAACTCTGTGAATGCATTTCAGCAGGAGGGAAAAAAGGAGAAGGGAAGTGTCGGCACCGCTTCCTCAGAGGAGCACTGGAAAGCCTTTGTTGAGTGGCTGGAGGCTACTTCTCAGCTCCCAGATTTCAAACAGGTATAATTATCACTTGGATAGGGTTCAGGGCTCAGAGGGAGCTGCCAGATCTTTCATGGTGGGGTGAGTTTGTCCCCCTGAAAGTAGGATTACAAAAGAGAGAGAGAGAAAAAAGAAAGGAAGAAAGAAGAGAGGAAGAGAGAAAGAGAGAGAGAAAGAGAGAGAAAGAGAGAGAAAGAGAGAGAAAGAGAGAGAAAGAGAGAAAGAAAAAGAAAGAGAGAAAGAGAGAAAGAGAGAAAGAGAGAGAGAAAGAGAGAGAGAAAGAGAGAAAGAGAGAAAGAGAGAAAGAGAGAGAGAAAGAGAGAAAGAAAGAGAGAAAGAAAGAGAGAGAGAGAGAGAGAAAGAGAGAGAGAAAGAGAGAAAGAGAGAGAAAGAGAGAGAGAAAGAGAGAGANAAGAAAGAAAGAAAGAAAGAAAGAAAGAAAGAAAGAAAGAAAGAAAGAAAGAAAGAAAGAAAGAAAGAAAGAAAGAAAGAAAGAAAGAAAGAAAGAAAGAAAGAAAGAAAGAAAGAAGATTTAACCATGTTGGTGTTGTCTCACATCCATAATATATGATAATATGTGAGGCAGAATATACTCCTGGTGCTGCCCATCTTATACACACTTTCCCTTTGGACCGCCTGTGTGTAATTTTTTAAAATATATATCCCGGCTGAAATGAAGAAATGAGGAAATTTATCTTATTCTCCAAAGATTTCCATCCCAAGAAATCTCAGAAAAAAATAGCATCTGATTTTCCAGGGATCTCACTGACTGTCTAAACCTTTTGAGATTTTTCACTCTGCCTTACAAACTGACTTTCCTTAAATCTCTCCAAGTAAAGTCCAATGGATTTCTAAGTCAAATGGATTTCCAACCACACTTTTCATGGTGTGACTGTCTTAAACCTTCAGATCTGCCAAGTCACTTCCCTAATTGTTGTGATCAAGTCACTGTCCATATTTGAGCATAAGCTTGTGGACTTTATTCTCAGTATTAAAAGTCAAGGCTAGCTGAAAAGAGGGGAGTGCTTTCAGGAAAAAAAAAAAAAATAACAGAAGCTGCCTCCATTTTGCCAGCATGTTTACAGTATTTTCAGCTGTACACTTTTGAACTGAAAATGTCCTTCAAAATTATTTACAGAATAAACATTTTATTATCTGTAAAAATTATTTCAGGTCTAAAATAAAATACATCATCCTGATGATTCCTAGACACAGATTGTTGCTACCTTTGTCAGAACTGAGTGACAGGTTACACCAGACATTGACAGGAGATGCCCCTCTGCCCTGCACCATACTCCAAACCCACAGTCCCCAAACACTGGCACCTGCTGTAATGGGTTCTCTGGCTTTTGCCACACACGCATGCGAGACTTGATTACTAAACTCTAACTTTATCTCTTGCAATTAGGAACAGTGAAGAAAATTCACCAGTGACTTTCTTAGAGGTGCTTTTCTTACCCCATGCTT
This sequence comes from Pedionomus torquatus, assembly GCA_013398155.1. NCBI lineage: Eukaryota > Metazoa > Chordata > Aves > Charadriiformes > Pedionomidae > Pedionomus > Pedionomus torquatus. The sequence continues at coordinate 73,932 of VZRU01012179.1, forward strand.
CAGCCATGGAAACTCTGGCCAGAGACCCCGCTTTAGATTTCCTTCTTGGGGAAAAAAAAATGCCCCTGAGATTGTGAATGTGCTTTTAGGACCTTCCCAGCAGGTCCATAAACCGTGGATAAAACCTTGTGATCCTTTCCCAACACATCAACAGGCATCTCCTTTAATTCAATCTAAACCCTTTTTTCCCCAACCGTTTCCATCCAGCTGCTCTCAGCAAATGCCTGCTCTGCAGGCACTGGTGGTGTTGCTCTCACCTAATCCTCACTCTGCATGACGATCTCCACCCAGCCACAGCTTCTGATACCCATCACTCCACATACACAATAGCTTGATTAGTTTTTGTGGTGATTACTAGGCAATGAAATGACCTAAACTGTGACTTTTTCACCTGAGATGCAAATGTGAAAATGTTCTCTTTAAGACAATGACCTCCGGTGAAACTCCACTAAGGTTTGCAGAGAATAGCCAAATAGCTAAAAAAGTTTCACCAAAAATAAATTCTACAACATTTAAGTACAATATATTTTTCAATTGCAAAGCCAAGATATTTCATTCATCTCTGAAAACACTGGCCATCCCTGCTGCCTACTTTCAGGCATTCTGTGGTGATGGCATTGATGCTGTTTTTCTTGTCCTTTTGACACAAACTCCCCCAACACACAGAGCTACAACTTGGTGCCCTTGTGAAACTCACTTTTAGTAAAAATCAAACCAGCTGGTAAATGAACAAGCTGCTCAGACAGGGTACTGTAAACAACGTTTAATAACCTTATGCTTTATGGGCTTGTTAATGTAAATTGAACTTTTGAAGCTTTCATAGTGCTGTGAAATGCAAAACTATGGAGCACGCTGCACATAAACCAAGGGAAATGCCTTGCATTTGTACAGCATGTCACGCCGGCATGCTGTAGGCGCTCAGCTTTGATCTGTCCTAAGAGGCCCCTTGGGATGTGCCATCACCACTTGCAGGGAGCATCACCCCTCCAAACCCAGGGCTGCAGCATTACGCAACTGTGTTGGGACCATATTCCTGGGGCCAGGGCACTGAGGGAGGCAATGGTGGATCTGGGCAGGGCTTTTCATGGCTTTTTGCCTGGCTTCAGCAACGATTTGCATTAGCCAGCAGTAGGGTTCTGATGGCAAGGAGGATGCTGGTGGCTTCACTGACATGACTTTGTCCCCACCACTCTCAGTATATCAGTAATCTATGGGAATGGAATGGAATACAATGAGATATTCAGGTGCCATCTCTGCAATACCAGAGCTGGGTAATGTGCAAGGGCAAATTTATCTATGAGTGCAGGGGACTGCGGTGCTTCACACTCACACAAGCAGCCCAGCAAGCTCACAGCATTTCCACAGCTGCAACCAGCTCCTGGTTAAGTGGTACAGGGTACTTGTTGATATTTTACAGTGAGATGGGGCAGGATCTCCTCACGTTCCCAGCACAGAGGCAAGAGGAAGGCCACGCTGCTGTTGAAAAAGAGGGAAAACCTGAGGCTGAAGTAATCTGGGTTTATTGCTTGGCTCCTGACAGCAGGTGGGCTGAGCACTGAAATCATCTGCTCTGCTCCTTAGCTAGAGCGCAGCCTGCTCACAACTGCTCAGCACTTTGATAAGAAATATGCTTGGAGGTAATTTACAATGATGAACAAGAGAAGATGAACAAGAAGCGATGGTAGGCAGATAAATGAGGTGTGTCTCTGAGGCACAGGCAGACAGATTCACCATCATGCAAATGCTGTGGTCTCAGCTATTTTTGCACAATGGTTGGTGGTAAAATCATATTGCTTCTTCTTTTCTGATAAGGGTTGGGCTCTTTTTTTTCATTCAAATTTTGCTTATTAAGCAGTGCCCTGCCCACCTCCTGCCCAGATGCTGCAAGGCACATCCTTCTTCATCAAGGGTTGTGTTTAGTGTGATCAGAATAAGGGATGGCAAAATCAGGCTGCTGTATGAGGAGGACACAAAATACACAGCCATGATATGCCCCTATATCCTTGCCCCTAATAGCAATAGCCAGAGACAGGGGCAGACTAGAAGGAAGTAGAAAAGAATGACAAGGAGCAACGGAGAATGGCAAAAGGTAAGAAAGCAACATTATCAATATGATGTAAACCTATATCCACCCTCTGAAAAAAACACTAGCAGCAGGAAACAGCCCTTCTTATAGTCCTGATCTTGGTGAAGTGTTCTGTCATGACCAAACCTATAGCCCTCTGCTTCCTCTCTCTAATAATTACTGTGTTAGGTTGTCCTCATTCACAGAGCCAGCGCTCTCCCTTTCCCCTGTGATGCCCAGCGCAGTGTCCCCGTGATTTCCAGCAGCGCTCCTGGGTGGAGTGCTGGAGAAGGGAGGAAGACCAGTGCCAGTGGGGCAAGTACTCGTTTAAGAGAGACACCTGCTGTGCTTGGCTTTTGTTCATGCTCCAGACTCCTCATCCCATCTCTCATCATGGTGCTGGGCTCCTATTACTTTCCCCACCTAGCATGTTGCTCCTTCAGGATTAAGGACCACCCTGCAGTTCAGCTCCAGCCTGACCCACTTCTCATTTCTGCCTCATGACAGAGACAGCAGATGCAGCTGATCATGGCCAAGCTGATGTGAGCAAACCCTCAAGAGGCAAAGCTGAGTCCTTCCTAAATTCATGGCACACCTGGCCTGAAAATGCAAAGCCAGCTCTCAGGCTGGGGGGCAGGAGCACTCCTCCCTACCAGTGGAGGGGGATAAACATACCGAGGAAAGAGAGAAAGCACTTTAAATGGTGGAAAACACCCTGGTGGTGGGGCCAGGTAGGTAGTCATGCTTATCTCCAGCCTTGCCTATAGCTCCAAGTCCTGGTCCTTGAGAGCTACTGATTTGCTTGCTCTCATTAACATTTCTTTTATGCAAAATCTCACAGCCTTTTTTTTATACCTCCACAGGATTTGTCTGCAAATATACTATCTGTAAGTCTTTTTTTCTTTCTTTTTTTTTTTTTTTCTGGTGGAGGAATTAATCTTCCACAAAGGTGTCATATCTAATTTCTTCCTATTTCTCTTGTTTCAGCCACACAGCTGATTTGATATCAAGCAGTATGCCACACTTCAAAACCACTTTCTTTTCTCCCTCCCTTCTGCCATCCTTCCTCCTTTTCCCACACACAAACATCACAGCACACACTCCTGTGTTTGTGCATCTGGCTTATTTAATTCATACCTTACACAGTTCATTATCAGCTTTATTCATTAAGCACCAGTGAGCTTTAAAGCCTCTGGGTGTGGTGATGCACACATCACCCCTGCATGAGTGTTCCCCTGGGATAAACCCTCAGCAGCTGAGCCTGGGACTTCTTCAGTGCTACTTAATTTAAAGAGCTACATCTAGAGAACAGCCTAATATAGCATAATGCTGGCAGTAAAGCAAATACATAAAAAGGTGTGAAAATTCCATTTATTTGTAACTACTTGTTCTCTTTGTGATCTCAATACAGATGGAAGAGATTGGTTAGGATTCAGTGCCGACGGCTGACAGCCCTGGAACACAAAAATATCTGCTATATATGCCCAGAATCACACTGCATCAAAATAAAACCATGGGGACCAACAAGGTGAGCAGCAGAGCAAATGCAACTTGGCTTGGATTTGTGTTATACACTCCCAGGCTTCACTGCTCCCTACCTTCCCCACATTTTCAACCGTTCAGCCTCTCAAAGTCCATACATTTGCCTTGCCCTTCCCAAATCCAAATCTCCCTCACAATACTCATGTTTTCATCCCCTGGCCCCAGCAGAACATGGAAGAGGCAGCATGTTACGCTAGCACAAAGCACGTGTGCCTGCTGATGGCTGGCTGGTGCCCACGTGCTGGCTGATCATCAAGCAGGCTAAACAGAAAAGCAAATTCAGTGTTAGCTTTCCCCTTTATAATGATTAATCAGGCATGTCTTTCTACTCTGATGCCACCAGTGTTCATGGACCTACATGAAGTTCATGTCTTTAAGACCTCTATCTCCTGTCATGTCTGAAGTGAGATGAGGAGTAGACAAAATTTTCAAGGGGGGATACTGGCGGAGAAATGTGTGGGCTCCTAAGCTTTTTTTTATCCTGGCTAAAAAACCATCACCCATACCAATATATCTGTTTGTTTTCTTGCACCTGCAAAAACATAATTGATAAAAAATTAGGTCTATAACATAAACTTGACTCTTAGAGCTTCAGCAAATGCAGGATCATTTCCAAACAACAGTAAATCCCACAGGCCTTGCTTCAAAGCTTTTGAAAATGAGTGAGGGAACTCAGAGTGAAATACAGGCTGGTTGGCTGCTCTCCACTCCTGTAACCCACAATTTCAGGGGTATTTGCCCCATCAAACATAACTTGAGACAGTAGTGGTAATGAATCAGAGTTATCAGCCACCAGCTGGGTGTTCTGACCGTGACAAATCCTCTCAGTTTACATGAATACACCAAGTTATGAAAGTTATGACTGGAGGTGGCTAAAGAGCATATGTACTGACTGTTTTCTGTCTGTGCCAGGGTTTGTAGTCTCCAAGGGGTTGTAGCACAGGAATCTGACCCACCATGAAACACCATAGCTCATCGCCCAGAGCCGTAAGCTCTCGGCTGGGCTCCCCACCTCTGCCCAACCCCTACTTTGAGAAAAAAAAAAAAAAAAAAAAAGAAAGAGAAATTTTATTTGCATTTTGAGACTCTCTTCCCAAGGAGCTTGGATTAAAATTAGTCGAAGGTTTAGAAGCTTTTGGAAAGCTTTTAGGACAAGAGGAAATGGCCTCAAGTTGCACCAGGGGAGCTTCAGATTGGATATCAGGAAAATTTTTTACACTGAAAGGGTTATTAAGCATTGGAATGGGGTGCCCAGGGAAGTGGTTGAGACACCATCCCTGGAGGTATTTAAAAGATGGGTTGACATAGTGTTTAGTGACGTGATTTAGTGATAGGTTGTTGGTTTTTTATCAGAGTTCGGTTGATGGTTGGACTAGATGATCTCAAAAGGCCCTTCCAACCTAGACAATTCTATGATTCTATAATTCTATGAAACGGGATGTCTCTCATATAGAGCATAGTCTAAGCTTTGTTTCCATTGGAAAGTAGACAAAAATTGCTAATGGGCTTTGTCTTGGATTTGCAAGGTGTCAGGCTGCCATGAAACTCTGCTCCAGGGCAGGCTTGAGGGTGCTCCAGCCTTTCCAGCTTGTACTAATGCAGCTACTGTGTTTCTTAGGGAAGAGCGGTTCCTGTGTAAGCCAGGACAAAAAGCCAAACCAATTAAACCAACCTTTTCTTGTACTTTTGCTCTGAAGTGTATCCAGTAAACCCAGCCTCTGCACATACATGTACTATCCATTCCTGAGCTGGGTTTTAGTTGTTCACTCAATTTTTCGACTCAGTTTGCAACTGGGCACAGGTATTTTCTTCCGAGGCCATACCTCACTGCCAGGCTAGAGCTCTGAATCCTCGGTCTCACCCTCAGGCCTGGTAGGGGCAATCACCCACACCCTTCATATACTCAAGGAGCTGCCGTGGTGCTGGCTGCACCCTGCCTGCATACTGCATGCTCAGGCCATGGAGGGACAAGTTTTAACCAGGACGATGGCCAAGCATGGGTGTGACACCGGGTGACTTTCACACAGGGCTTTGTCCAGTGAGAAAAGTTCATTTGATTTCAGTGACAGACTTGCTCCTTTGAAACCCTTGTGGTAAGCTCTCCTGTGTTTTCCCAGGCCTGCTTTTTGACTTGGCTTCTTAAATGAGAATTCTTTTATTGATAGTAGACGTCAAGGCTACTTGTACCTCTTGAATCCCACTCTTAGAGAGCAGTAGCTCCCATCTCACCCCCTATCTCCTTCTCAGAGTGAACCAACCACCCTTCTCCCATCCTGCCATCATCTGCATCGCAAGAACCCCACTGCCACCCAAGCACAGCTGGATCTTGGGTCCCTGCTCCACCAGCTAGCTGTGCCTGCTATGCTGATCAGACCTCAGGGTCAGAGGAATAATCTCACAGTGTGGCTATGAGCGGGTAGGGGAAAGGACACCCTGATGACAAAAAATAAGGTGACCCTTTCACTCCTGAAAAGCAATACCAGCCTTTTGCAGAGCACACTAAATGAACTTGATGGTTCCTGTTGAGTTTGCAGAGTCTTGGATCAGGGTAGCTGAGTCATAACATTTTCAGCCAGCTCTGGGACATCTTCTGAGCAGTGCCACCTTGTCAGACTGCTGTAAATTCTGAACAAATATTCTTGGCAGTCTGTACTCATTTCATTGGCACCCTAGATTGATCCCTCTCTGCATTTGACTCACCATTGATTGTATGGAAATCCATTCATCTATGGAGAGAGACCTCTACCTTTGGCTACAACTTAACTCCTTTAGTTTGTTCTCCCAGAAAGGGAAACTTGGAGAACTTTTCCATTGTTCTGTCAGTGGACATATTCATAGTGAAGTAGAAAAAAAACGTGCAAAAATCATGTGGGAAATACATTAGTGAACATTTATAGCAGATTTTTACCTACAAGCACACCTTCAGGTTGACGGAGAGTGTTGCTCATCCTGCGTTTACTGGGCTTCCAGATCTACAGCTGGACAGTCTTCCACAAGAGCTAAGTATAGCTGCAGTCTTACCATTTTGTCTGGAATGAATTTACCTCTTACTCTGTAGCCATTTATCTATATGCTAAGGGTTACTAGTGATGAACACCCACTGAAGTTATATTTGCTTAGACTGTTTTTGAGATACTTACCAAGACCTTGCTCAGCTACAGCGACTGACCTCAGCTAACTTCAGCAGGGCTTTCCTGTTGGTGCCACTTGAGAGTCTCTCTTCAAAATGTTTTGGATCCTGCTTTGCCTTCTTGCCAAGTGTGCTGGTGACAAATGTTTTCAAAGATCCTTTATTTTGTTTGTGGATGTTCCCTATTCATTTATTCCAGTGAGATAAATTTGTCCTGATTGCTTTACTCTCTGAACATGACTTTTCTATAGTGCCTTCTGTTTTTCTTTGGCCATGTTATTGACACCGGGTAATATAACATGAAAGGAGTGCGGATGGGCTTCTACAAAGAAATCAGCTAAATAGCTATTAGAGGATTAAAAGCAATCCTATGGCCAGGATTACACATCTTTAGAATGCTGATAATATCAGGGAGCAAATGGATTTGTAATTTAATGGCAAAAGAGGGAAGGCTTCAGATGTGTGGGTTTTTTCACATTTGATAGAAAGATTAAAGCGTCCACATTTGGTGTGCAGGAGTTTGATAAAGCTGTAGCACAGTTGCCTAGGGATATCAGTATCTGTCTTTCTTGTAAGTAGCAATTGTGCCACATGGAGACAATCCTTCTGGTCAACATTTTTATTAAAATTTCAATACTCAGGGTGACAAGTTGGATCACTGTCTGCTTTCAAAGTCTGGTAATGATACACTCTAGAAGCTTTGAAGAAAACCTTTGTCTAGACAGAAACAGCTTAAGCAAGTTTTTGAAACGTAGCATTCACTTGAAGCCCTTGTTGATGCCTGTAGGAAGCACTGATCCATATTTGGGAAATCCTGAGTCCTTTTCTTATTTTCTTGTGCTAAAAGTGTGCAAGAAGTTTGCATTACTACAGAAAATGTGAGAAATAAAAACGTACAATTTTCCTAGGGAGAGTAGTTCAACCTGCGACAGATTTTTCCTACAAGAAGAAATTCCTTTTCATCCAGAAATTAATTTTCCTTTAAAATTAAATTAAGCTAGATGTGATATTCTGGCTTTTGCATCTTCAATGTTGAGGTTGGGTTGGGAGGTATTTTAAGGACATCTACAGAGCCGTTCAAGATGTATAATCTGCAAAAAAAGTAGCTACATTTTTATTGAAATGTAGACTTTTAACTAGTCTCCTTGATTTGAGGCCCAGAGACCTTTTCCAGAATATTATTTCGCAAAATCCAGGTTTGGTTCTGACTGCAGCGTATTAAGGATATGCAACAAATAGACCAGTCCCTTCAGGATGTGCAGCAGATCAGCCTGCATCTCACATGGAAAGAGACATCCTACAGCAATGATGGCCAAGCACAGACGTAGGGGCTGATGCTCTCCACTTGGTTAAACTCCCGTTGAGGAACATCCCATGTGAGATGAAGCTGAAAGAGGGCAGAGTCACAACCTAGTCCACTTTTCTGGTCAGCCTAACTAGCTGATCACAGAGAAGGTGGTCTGCTGCACCATGTCTCTGGGATTTGGAAATCAGAGCATTAGGGATCCTGGATATATGTCTGTGATAACCATCTGACAAAAAAATATGTATTTTTATTTCTGCCTAGGAAGTAACAGGCACTGTGGTCGTTTTTACTTCTAGTGGTCCGGTTTGATTTGGCTATTTACTGTGATTATATGTATATTAACTGCCTTTCATCTACAGAATATTTCAGAAAGAACTATATGTTTCACAGAATTTGTCTCAGGTACTCTGAGGAAGTGTATGTTTTTCATAGCTAACAAAGATTTAATTTCTGCTTTAAGGGAGAAATGCAATTCAGGCTTACTCACAGAGTTACCAGCAGCACTGCTCTATTTCCAGAAACCTCAAATCTGAGGTTGAATCTTGTCAAAGACCGCAAAGGGAAGGAAAAAAGCCAAAAAACTACCTTGTCCTTCTCCCTTTTCTCTGATAACAAATATAAATACACATTCAAAAATGAGTGCTAAAGCTGTGCATACACAGACAGAACTGTTAGGTTACTAGACCTCTGCTTTTTACGTCTGGGAAACAGACTCTGCAAAAGTAACAGCCCTTATTAAAACAAAATAGTCATTAGAAAAGGGAGTTGGCTACCACATAAAGAATAACGAACGAGGCCTGTGACTGCCACTGACATTTGTAACAGTGCTGTTTCAGTAGGGTCAGGCCTGAGTGAATGATTTGCAGCAAGTTGGACAACTCATTTAGGCGTTTTCCATTTCTGAACTGTGTGTAATTTGCCTAAATTAGTTTGTTCTTTCAACGTTATTAGCTGTAAATTAAGAAAAAGTAATTGGGGTCAGAGCTCCAAAATAGCTAAACTCAAACCTGGACTGCAAGTACTTGAAGGCAGGAACGCAGTAGCTGATAGTGTACAAATGTTCAAAGCAGTTTGCTAGAAATCAGCAGAGTATTTTTATACCAAATAATTTTTATTAGGTGCCCATAGCACAAATCTGCTCCTTATTTAGATTTTAAAATCTCAATAAAACTTTAGTTTCATGGGTAGCAGTTCATGTTTACTTCCTATCTGTTTTCTTCATTCTTTCCTGAGAATTCATTACTCAATGAATTCTTCACTCTCAATAAATTCTTCGCTGCAAACAGTGCTGTCCCATTTGTTATCAATTGAAAGTGAAAAAAAACCCAGCCAGGATTAATTAATTTTTTTATTTAAATGAAATTTATGGACACATTTTGAGGTATCTGATCAGTGGTTGTTCTTATTTACACACAAGCATTTTTTCAGGTGTTCAGTCAGCGCGGCATTAAGGAAAGACAAAAAGATACAAAACAATTTCACCAATGTGAGGCCAAAAAAGCAAAGGCTTGAAAGGTCTTTGGAAAGTGTATGGGTAAGAAGACGTTTACCCCGTGTTCAGAATTGGATTTAAGCACATAGCTTATTAACGTTATTTATATCTGGCCTTGAGGAAAGGAAGATATTAGAGCAATTTGGAGACAAATTCTTACTTTAAGTAGACATGGTCCAAATTAAAGGCATTCCATAGATTTTTATATTAATTTTAAAAGGTGTATTCAAGTAATACAATACTCTAAAAAAAAAAAAAAGGAGAAATACCTACATTTTCATGCAGATGTAAACTGATATATTTAATGTCACCCTTTTTGTCCACACCAGTATATAATCACTACAGGAACATATTTCTAAGCATATAATCTCCAACCTTCTAAAAAGACACAATCAAGACTATTTTGTCCGCAAGCTCAATTTTCAGAAAAGAACAAAAAAGGATGGCAACATTTTTTTCAGTATCATGTGTGGAGCTTTCCTTTTGAAGGTGCAGTTTTACAGAACTCTTCCTAGCATTTATTAGAAAAAAAGTGTCAGATTTTCTTTTAATGAAAATTATCCTTTGAATAATCACTAAATAGGCAGTGTCAAATGTATGAGTTGCTTCTTTCACTTTGGAAGATGCTGTAAAAGAAATTCATTCCAAAATACAGCCTTATTTATACTTTTTTAAATTGTCTTGTCAGAAATAGAAGCATTTATCTGAGTTTTCTAAAAATTTTAGGGAAAGACATTTTATCTAAATCTTACCTTTCCCAGTCCAAGTGTTTGCAACCCAGTGCATCTCAGGTTAGCAGTCAGGCGAAACAGACAATAAAACTTAGAGGAGGAAGCAGGAGAAAGGGGAGGATTTCCTGAAATGGATTTATCTGTTTTTGCTGTCTCATCAAGTGAAAGACAAAAGAAAATAGACAAACAGAATAAAAGCTGAATAAAAAGTAGAATGCAAGCATTGCTTCAGTTTTAACAATCCAAAGGAAGTTGAGTAACACAGCTGGAGCAACCTGAGAGAAATCTTTAGGTTTTGTATAGACAACATTTAAAGTTCTTTGACAGATTGAAAACACCTTTTTTCTTTTTCCTAGCTGTTTTTCCTCTCCCTGGCATTCATTTTCATCTGTAGAAAAATCTCCAGGGTTTTAGATTTGGTTTGCAGCCGAACATGAAGCTTTCTGTCTCCAGAGAGGCCATTACCTAGCTGCCCGTCTCCTCAAATTCACTGTAGGGGGATGAAGCTGAAGAGGCTTTAGACTCTCCATCACTGTTGCATTCCCGCAGGGGACCGGGACTGGGAGCTTCCGGGAGCTCCTTGGCAGAGAGCATTTCCTTACTGTTAGATCCTAAGGGATGGCAGTCCAGCAAGCTCTGCAGGTGTTTGATGTAGCTTATTGCAGCTCTCAGGGTCTCCACTTTGCTGAGGCGCCTGTCAGCAAATTCCTTGGGCAGGTGCTCTCTCAGGCGCGTGTAGCCCTCGTTCACGCAGCGCACCCGCTGCCTTTCCCTCTCATTCCTCTTTCGGATGAAGGCAGGCTCAAAGGAATAGTCATAGACCCCCACGTAGCCGGGGAATGGGATGTAGGAGAGGCGAGCTGCGTGCCCACCATAGGCGTGCTCCCAGTAAGATGGGTCCAGATGGAAGGGAACCCCAAAGGGCTCTCTCAGGGGGACCCCATGAGGATGCACGTGGCTGTTAGCCAGGGACATAGCTCCTGGAAATGCAATCCTGTTGAATAGTCTGTCATCATCTTTATTGCTGTCCATGCTGCTTTTTTTTTCTTTTTTTTTTTTTTCCCCCTCAACGGTGAGATGTCAATTCCTGAATTTGGCTTCCAAATCTTCTATCAGTCCCAGCAAGGGGGAACCATTTGTATATAGGTACTCTGCCCCACAGGCTGCGATTTCCTCCTGCGGTGTATAAAAACTCAGATCTCAAAGCACTGCTAACGACTCATAAGGTCCACTCTGTGCCTGGAAATCAGCTCTAAGCCTTGTTGTTTTTATAGATGTAGGATGCTGGCTAATTTACAGACAGGTTTTGAGGACCATCACTCCACACTTTAAACCTTTCTTTTCCTCTGATCTTCATATTTCAAAAGATAATAAGAGGGTTCCTGTGTATTCCTTTTTTCCCCGCTTGAAATTATGACCATAAGAGTTAATGCCAAACATAAATAATCTTCCAGGCTCTAAACATGTATTGTAATCCACGATATCGTTTGATATAATTGTCTCCAAAAGATGGGTAATTTGCAAAGTTTACAGGGATCTTCAAAGTTTTGGCAGAACTCCTCCCTTTCAGGAACCAAGGATCTTCTGTCATCTGAAAACTACCCAAAGGCTTTTCACCATGAAATCCAAAAGACAACTGCAAGCTTTGTTGTTTCGGCTGCTCTGGTCTAACTGAATCAGCTCACAAGCAGTTTGCAAAACTTATATGGTATGCCTCTAGCTTTCTGGGGAAGCTGAGAAATCTTCAAAGGAAAGAGTGCTCTCTTGTGGTTGCAAGTCATGTCAGATCAAGAATGCATACGTTCGAGCATGAGAGGAACACTGAGGAAGAAATTCACCCAACAAGAGGCTTTTTCAAGAAGTGTGTGTTTTTCAAATTGAACAAGAGCACTTTGAGTGTTTCTGCTCATTGCAGGAATGTTCTGGTCATCAGTATGAGCACCTGCCCCAGCCAAACAAATACAAAGGTGATGCCCTGATTGCCCCCTGCACAGCTATTACCAGATGTTTACATAGATATTGGCTTACCTGATGGACCCTACGCACTGCTTTAATTGCAGAGCTGCAAATCCTTCTTGACTGTGCTGGATCTGTGCTGCATGCTCCAGTTTGTCTGCAGCTCACCAAGGAGCAGAGCTGGATGAAAGACAAGGACTTTTGGCAGTATAAAGGCCATAATATCCTTATCCCTGCCTTTCCTCTAATGTATCCTGTCGTGTTAAGACCTTCTTCTGTAGCAACTGGAGGGTCTTTGACTTCTCCCACGTTGTTGTTCAAGAGCTCCATAGTTACAATATTTTTCTGAAAACACATCTTCACGGTTACCTGAATTTCCTTTCTTTGCCACCATCAGTTAGGGGAGTTGAACGTTTGGTCTGGGAGAGCTGTGGGAAGGACGTGAAAAGGTACAGGCGTGTAGGCTCTCTTAAAACTGTCCTTTTGCTCAAAGTGAAAGTTTCCGCCCTGTTCAGTCTTTCATGTGAAACTGTCTCAGAAGCGTGAGTAACTGAAACAACATCCTCCACACTCTGAGAAACACATCTATGGCTCTGCTGAGTCAGAAACCAGCAGCAATGATGTCAGCGTGCGTTTTCAAGTCAGCCTTTGTATCTTTGCTGGCCTATTCTGCAGCTTCGAAAAACAATGGTAATCTTCAAAGTGTGATGAACGTACAAGCAGACCGATCCAGACAGACATAAGCAAGAACAATCCTGGGTTCTGATTTATGCCAGTGGTAGGATCAGCCTCAATATGGCTCTGAAGCCAGAGCAACTATCTGTCTAATTTCACCTCCATCACTAACACTGCCTAGCAATAGCTGGTGTTTTGAAGCTGAAGGTTTTGTATTGTTACCTAAGAGTTAGCTAATGCACTTCACGAGGGCTTGAGATCATCTCCAGTCTTTAAATGTCTTTCTAAAATATATGCCATAGCTCAGAGGGAAGGTATGGGTATAAGGCAAGAATTACTGGGGAACGCCCCATGGTATGTACAACTCATTTCAGAACAAATAATCAAGGTGGCCTTTCTGCCTTTAAAAAAAAAATCTTTGGGAACTGTTGAAAAGTATGGACTTTTCAGTATCACTTGCACTATAAACTCTGTTGTCCAGTAGAAACATTTTCAGAAATAAATGCATTCATGGTAGTGCTAAGGTAGGCCAGGACTTAAAGTTTTCCTAAATCAAAGAGGATGTTGGCCTCTAAGCGAATACCCGGAGTAGGAAAAGGACATTTGATTTGTGTCATCATTAGATTTAATGATGATTTATTTTATAGATTTAAATTAGATTTATTCTCTGGCAGTATTCCTGTAAGGAAATGGAAGCATGCCTCTCAGGAGTCTCAGGTGCCAAATCCTTTCATAGCTCTCCATGACCTTGCCAGAAGTCTAGCCATGTTCAAAGGGCAGGGTTATGTTTCAGTTCTGTCCTGCAAATGCACTATTCCCTGCCACCAGACCTCTTTTCTGTGTTTACTGTAAATGCGGGTCACTGGTACTTCCCAGAGTGTCAGAAGTGCACCTGGGCTAAACAGACACCCATTCTTTCTACAGAAAACTCCACGTTGTTAATCCTATAGGGAAATACATGAAGAAAAATAACAGGTAAATGTTATTTTTTTAATCTGAATGATTGAAGCTGATCTCACCTCAAATGGACTCTGCAGTCTGATTTTGTTTCTGTGCAAGGGAAACAAGAAAATATGCCACAGGCTTTTATTGAACATCGTATCTTGTTGACAATCTAACATCACTCGCTTGGAAAGGGACTTGCCCCTGGGCAGGGAGCCAACCCAAGGCCAATGCGCCATACTTCTCACTGAAGATTCCTGTTGAGAGCGAGAGCAGGATTAATGTATCGTTCCCATATGCACATCCTCAACACATTTTGTGTGACCTCCACACAAAGCAGGCCCTTCCCAACCTGCCTGCACATGCAAACTCAGTGAAAGCAGCAGAACCAGCCCACCAAAGGGTAAGGCTAATTTTAAATTTAAGATTAGGTTAAAACTACATAGATAATGTCCCTCTTGTAAGAAAAGCCTTTGATCTTTTTTTCTTACACTGTTTCTCCAATTAACTCCTCTTCACACCTTTGCCCAGATGATGCTTTCACTCCAGAATGCAATATCCTCCATGCTGATATGAAGCAGATGGCTTGGTTTGCTTTCCAGGTGGTATAAACCAGGTGTTATTTGCTGCTCTACAATGACAGAAAAGTCCTGCTTCAAAACTGTGGGTATTCAAGAGGGTATTCAGGGTCTCAGGTTCTGGAAGTTGTGCAGTTCTTATTTATAGCATATGTTTTGCTTCGTTGTTGGCTTGGGTTTCTTTTAAAAATACAAAGTTTAGATGGGGATGCTGGGACATTCCTTACATACCCCATTGCCTGTGGCATTCAAACAATTCCCTTCTCTCATTCTTTTTACTTAACTATATGCACTTAATTACCCAACCAAAACTAACAAAAAGTATTTCTGACGTACCTAAAAATAAACCATTAAGGCATCTTCCTTCCAGATATAGAATCATAGAATCATATAGCTTAGTTGTGGTTTAAACTGCATATATCCTAACACAAATACCTACAAGAATGTCATCTTTGTGAAGAAGAACCCTGAAGTTGTTCACACTCCCACAGGAATAATGAATAACACTACTAACATTAAAGTGATTCTTTTGAATTAAAATTAAAGTGATTACTACGAAATACTCAAAGCAACAGATTCTTCTTGACACTGTGTCCCTCTACGTCTGGAATGAAAGCTGTCAGTGGATATATTGTAGTAGAAACACAAAGCAGCTGAACACATTCAAGTTTACCTATTTCCAAACAGATGATGTCACAACTATTTTATCTGAGAAGGAGGAAGAAGGAAATACATCAGACGTTTAAAAATAAACCCTCACAACATTATGCATTTATTATATTTTATTGTGCTGTAATTATACTAAATCCTGGTATTTATTACACATATTGTAGTTTGCCTGGGCTGCTGCAATTAACAGATAGAAAATTGTGAAAATAACAGTTTCTCGTGTCAACTGCATACCACAGAATTACAGTAATAACTGCAATTTAGATTGAGATTCAGGAATACAAGACTGAGTGGTTTTGTGCCACTCTAATCTTGTTTTATCCCTTAACATGGGCCATCTCTCTCCTGAGATAACAGTCCAGCTAACAGTCAGAGCTGCACCTAACCCACCTAGGTTTCATACTTTGACTATCACCAAAATACAGGTCTGCAAAGTGATGACAAGCCAATAAAAGGTGCTCAGAAATTTGGATTTCTGATGTTAGAACAGTTGGCATCAACCGTTGCTTTTTGCATAATCTTCATTCAGTGTAATTCTACTCGCTCTGAGAAAGAACCCAAGGGCAGGTTTGCAATAGCAGAAAAGAACTGATCACGTGGAGATGTGGGCACGGTCTTGGGCGTGGTTCTGCTCATGCTACAAAGGACAATGAAGCTGGGGAGGGGTCTGGAGAATAAGTCTTATGAGGAGAGACTAAGGGAGCTGGGGTTGTTCAGCCTAGAAAAAAAGAGGCTCAGGGGAGACCTTATCACTCTCTACAACTACCTGAAAGGAGGTTGTAGAGAGCGGGGGTCAGTCTCTTTTCCCAAGTCACAGGTGACAGGACAAGAGGAAATGGCCTCAAGTTGCACCAAGGGAGCTTCAGACTGGATATTAGGAAAAAATTTTACACTGAAAGGGTTATTAAGCATTGGAATGGACTGCCCAGAGAAGTGGTTGATACACCATCCCTGGAGGTATTTAAAAGATGGGTTGACATAGTGCTTAGTGACACGGTTTAGTGACTTTTTTTATCAGAGTTCAGTTGATGGTTGGACTAGATGATCTTAAAGGTCCCTTCCAACCTTCCAAAAGTCCCAGTTCCGTGATTCTACGGCATCTCTTTCTCCGGTGGTTTCATGAGCCTCCCTGATCTTCCAGTATGTCTCCAGGATCCAAAGACAACTTGAAAAATAGCTCTGCAATTTGTTCCTCACACAGTGAGTACTGCTATAAATGTCAATAAACTGAGCTTTCAGGGGACATAGTGCAGTTGTCTTATCAAAACACTTCACATATAATAAAAGTGTTTGGTATATAAAAAAAATCTTCCCTTGCAGAAGAAACAGTTCTCAAATGTGTTTTATCACAATACCTTGGGCGTGCAGAGTACATCTCTGTAGACACAGATTAATTTCTCATTCACTGACACTTCATATTATCACTGGCTTCCTTTGATACTTCTGCTTTAAACTGGTAGTTAAGATATCACTCGTTCAAAGGAGTAAAGTGACTACAAAAAAGGCTGGAATCTCGGAGGACTCTTGTTTGACAATAGGAAAAAAACACTCTTAACTGCCTGTGACTATATTCAGTCTGGCTCATAGGCTCAAAGTATTACTTTCAGCTCAGACAGTTGAAATAGCACAAGGATTTCAGCGCCAGGGCAGTTCTGCAGTAGAATTACACTATCATAATTGGCATTAAGGCAAGCTGAAGGCTTGGGATAACCTAGCATTGTCAGGACAGAACTGAGATGTGCCGAGTATAATTGTGAAGTTATAAGGATGAGAACAGAAAATGGAAGGTCTCCAGCCATCTCCAATGTATTAGGGAATGCAATGTGAGGAGAGAGATTTTTGGGCTTGTAATTGTTCTCTGGAGTTTCTAAGAAAGATGTGAAATGTTACCACCAACCATGGGAATATGTGATACTACACATATAAAAATGAAGCATAGATACATGTCCCATCACAAGCTTAGCACTCCCTAAAGAACCTGAGGACTTGATGAATTCATTCTTGACTTGATGAACTGATGTTTGTGGGGCCATTCAGATACACTCACTCATGGTTAGAGTAAGGATTATCTGGTTTAGTGGAGAACAGGAGAGATTGTGGGATGTGTAGTAAACTAAATGTCCTTCCTTCAGTCACAAGTGAGAGACCTGGATTTAGTTTCCCTAAATGTAGTCTTCTAGAAGTTATATATATTTAGACAGAACTAATTATGCAGGTCCCATTTACAGGCCATAGACACAGAGAGGCAGCTCCAAAGGGGATTCTTCTCACACATCTCAGACACCTGTCACAGGGTGGGATAAAGGGCTCTCTCTGTGGCAGCCTATTCCTCTCCTTCAGCTAGAGAGAGCTTGAAGAATTAGCATATACAAGGTGTCTAACTTTCTGACAGTTAAAGCTGAATGAGGAGAGTCTGTTTCCAACCGTAGAAGAACCAATGGGTTTGTATTGAACTGGAATGGCCCTTCCAGATCCTACATTTAGGCTTTTTAGATCAAAAGGTAGCAGGCAGAAAATTTCCTCCTGTGCAGACATCTTGTCAAGGGATGTCTCATTTAATGAGGCATCATTTAAGTGTCAGGCACAATCAAATTACAGAAACACATTATGGTATTTCAGGAAACAGCTTCACCCCGGCACTTAAGGAAGTTGTAGATTGATTTGAGTAGCGTATGTGATGAGTATCCGCGTGTCACAGGCAAAAGTGAGCAACAAACCTACTTGTGCACATCAAAAGGTTCCTTTGCAACGTAGCCATAGCTGGCATTGTACATCGGACATTGAGGTGCTGGACCGTGTTCAGAGAAGGGCAATGAAGCTGCTGAAGGGTCTAGAAAGCAAGCCCTACATGAGGAGCGGCTGAAGGAACTGGGGTTGTTTAGTCTGTAGAAAGGAGACTGAAGGGAGACCTCACTGCTCCCTACAACTACCTGAAGGGAGGTTGTAGGGTGGTGGGAGTTGGTCTCTTCTCCCAAGTAACAGAAGGTAGGACAAGAGGAAATGGCCTCAAGTAGCACCAGGGGAGGCTTAGGTTGGGTATTAGGAAAAATTTCTTCACTGAAAGGGTTGTGAAGCATTGGGACAGGCTGCCCAGGGAAGCGATCGAGTCACCATCCCTGGAGGCATTTAAAAGATGTGTACTTGTGGCGCTTAAAGACATGGGTTAGCGGTAACCTGGCAGTGCTTTGGTTAACGGTTGCACTTGATGATCGTCAAGGTCTCTTCCCACCAGAACCAGTGTAAGATTCTGTACGAGCCAGAGATGACAGAAAACTGAAGAGCAGCTGATGTCCAGAAGGTAGCTGGGGAAGCACAGGACGATGGTGCCGCAGGACCGTCACGCCCATGGCAGACAAGGTAGCACATGAAACCACGGGCTGAATGGGGAGCGATTTCTTTTGGGTCACCCGGGGATGACACCGTACGGCCGGAGAACACCGAAGGAGACGCTTCTCCCAGAAGGCAGAACCGCCCCGAACCGCGGCGGCTCGCAGGCCCGCTACCCCGCCCCGGCGCCGAAAACAATCTGGAAACACGGCGAGGAGGTGGCAGAGAAAGAGCCTAAAACGCCGCCGAGGCTCACCGTAGGCAACGGTGGCTGGTGCCGAGCACCGCGGCGGCGACAAGCAGCTGGCGGGGGCAGCGGGGACCGGGAAGCCGCCGCCCGGAGGTCGGGAACAACCCGGCCTGACCACGGCAGCCGGGCGGGTCCCCCAGGCTCCCCCGGGGGGGCCGCTCTGCGCCGGGATGGGGGAGGCGGCCGGGCCCGGAGCTGGGCCCCGTGACGGGCCCGGCAGGCGGGGAGCGACCGAGCGGCGGGGGCGAT
>VZRU01012179.1:93002-125926 GCA_013398155.1 Pedionomus torquatus
GGGGGACGGGCAACCTCCGGCCTTGCGGCGGCCCGCGGCCGAGGGGTGAGGAGGGGAGGGCGCTCCCTGAAGCCTTCAGCGCCTCCCGCAGGCCCCGGGGCTTGGCCGCCCCTCGGTCCTGAAGCGGGGGTGGTGGGTCACGGGCATCGCTGCCCTCAGCAGCCGTTTGGGACGGGGAAAGGAGGGGTTGGGGGGTTTTTCCCGTGCCCTGTCAGGTTGCCGGACCCCGCGGCACTGTCCTTGCAAAGCTGTTCCTGGAGACGGGGGCTTGACCAGGGTGGAGGAGCTGGGCAGAAGCGAGGTGAAAGTCAGGGACTTTGTGCAGCTCAGACCCTCGGATTAATTTGCATGAGTTTCGTGTATTTGGCCCTTTTTTTCCAGTGTGAGCAGTGCCTTTCCTTACCAGAGTGGCAATCCGGGTTGCAGCTCTGCTGTTGGTGCTGCAGAGCTCATGCCTGCTGCTGGCAAAGGGGGTGCAAGAGGCTCAGGTCAGCGTGGAGGCCATTCAGCCTTGGTGGTGGTGGTGGTGTGACACCTGGGGGGGCATCTGGTCTTTCTGGCCCTACAAACCATTGGTGAGAGCTGCTGTGTGAGCAGGAGCGCTGGGATGGGCAGAGGTGAAGCCAGGTAAAGCTTACAGAGTCGTTGACAAGTGGGGGATGGCTGTGTCTCCTTGGTGTCCCCATCCCCATGCAGTGGTTCAGGCAGCTTGAGACTCGAGAGGACAGATGGTTTCTCCCCAGGCTGGGGTTAGGCAGCCTGGCGGTTTCCAGAGCTCTGCAGCCACTTGTGTGGTGTGTGCCCACTTAAGTAGCTTGAGAGATGCAGGCACTTGGGAGCCACTGCTTGATTGCTCTGAAATAACATGTCAGCCACAGTCAAAGTTGTGGGGGTTTTGTGATAGAACATGGCGCATTGTCCTGCAGAACTGGACTGAGGCAGCCTGTTAAAACTATACAGTGGCTATTTTGTAGAGGTGACTCTTGTCACTATTGGCCTGCTTTGAACTGATGGTGATTTGGACCATCCGTTACAGTCCAGGTTTTGTGTCCATTAGCAGTTTTAAGTGGTCTTTTCCCCTCCTCTCACCTGACTTTGGTTTTTGAACATGCATGTGGTGTCCAGAAGTCACAAAATATAAATAAGATGCTGTTGTCTGAGTAGTAGTGACATTCAGATTGCAGATTGATCTGTGTTCACAGTTTTTTAATCACAGTGGCTCTCACTACAAAGAGTGAGACTTTGTTTTCTGGATGGCAAGGAAAAAGCTATGGACTGATTTGCCTTTTTGAACTCGCTTTTTAATGCTGGGTATTGCTGTGTAATGTGATCAATGTGTATTGATCACAATGTGATCAGTGTGCATGGTTGTTATGCTTTATATTTAGCTTCTTAAGGCAGAGTTTTCATATGTCAGCATCTGATTTTGAGTTTGTTTGCTGAGCCCTTCCTCACCACAGTACGGTAATCAGGAATGCTCACGCTTCTGTTTCTCTTTCTTCTTCCCCTCCCCTCTCTGTTCCCTGCTCCCCAGAATGAATGAAATGAACCTGAGTCCCGTAGGGATGGACCAGCTGACCTCATCCTCTGTGAGCAATGCCCTGCCGGTCTCAGGGAGTCACTTGGGATTGGCAGCATCCCCCACTCACAACGCCATACCGGCACCAGGTAATGGGGGAGGCTCCCACAAAGGGTATTGCAGCTCATGCAAGGTGTTTTACTGTCACGGGAATGTTATTAACTGGGTAGCGGTGCTTGCTCTGATAGCAAGTCATGTCTTTAGCAGGTAGTGATGTGATGTAGAATTGGGGAGAGGCAGACCATAAAATGTTACTTATGTGGGCAAAGCAAAAGGAATGTATGCTTACCAGACTTATGCCTTAATGGGAGTCTCATTTTGTGCTAGTGAAATGGTTTGCATGGTGGTAGCAGAATCCTTTGAAATATGAACTGTAGCAGCGAATGTGTCTCCATCTATGCCTGTCTTCATCCAGGTGAAAATAATGATTTTTCACCTGTAAAGCAAAATTTTTTTCTGAGCTCTTTTTTTTTTTCAGGGGACTACACAGGCAAAAGTCCATTAAAGTTGTAAAGTAGACCCTGTTTAATGTATCCAGAAAAGATCTAGCCACATTCAGGCATGCCCCTCAGTGCTGTGATCCTTTCTTTGAAGCTTGCCACCTTACTTTGACAGTACCATACTGTACTTGCAAAGAGAGCTCCTGAGGAACTAGTAAGCTCTCTGTTAGCTTGTGTGTTCATAAGCTTGAGTAGTTCTGTTGCAGTTAAGTGGACATTTTCTTTTGCAGGCTTGCCTGTTGCAATTCCAAACTTGGGGCCCTCCTTGAGTTCCTTGCCCTCTGCTCTGTCTCTGATGCTCCCAATGGGTATTGGGGATCGAGGCGTGATGTGTGGTATACCAGAGAGAAACTACACCCTACCTCCGCCACCATATCCTCACTTGGAGAGCAGCTATTTCAGACACATTCTACCTGGTAAGTGGTCTGGTGCTGAAGGATGGGAACAGAGAGAGAAGTTGGTTTAAGAGCCACCTGTTTCTGTCCCGAAGCAGGCA
Organism: Pedionomus torquatus; assembly: GCA_013398155.1. Lineage (NCBI taxonomy): Eukaryota > Metazoa > Chordata > Aves > Charadriiformes > Pedionomidae > Pedionomus > Pedionomus torquatus. The sequence continues at coordinate 95,578 of VZRU01012179.1, forward strand.
AGACTGGCTGTTTTGCAGAGCTGCAAATTTCTGGAGTTTGCCTGGAGCCTGTTTTGTCATTTGCACACCTTTATTTTCAGGTCTCTTGTTTCTAAGTATGTATCTGAAGAGAATTTCAGGGTATTTTCTACTTATACCAAATCTCCTGTCACTTCTCCTGCTGCTTTGTTTGTAACATTAACTGAAAACAAAGCTTGCCTGGTTTATATCTCAAATTGCTTTCGTTTGAAAACTGCTGGGTTTAGGTTTTGGTTTTTTTTTTTTCTCTGTAGGCTGAAGCAGTGCTTGATATGTGTGTGATGGTAGGCTACAGTAGTTCAAAGCTCAAAAAGAACAGGTCATCAGCTGAGGAGTTTGGGCTCTTTTCCACCCTCTTAGCCCATAGCATATTTTTTCTTCATTTCTGTTGAAGGTTGGTTTCCAAAGGCATAACATTACTGATTTCTATCTTGATTCCTCTCTCGCCTGTGTTTTAGAATATAAATGTAGAGTTTTACATGTTAGTATATGAAGGCACAGAAATTGAAGCTTTAAATGTAGTCCTTGTTTTGTTTTGTAGCTAAGATTGACAGTGTAGAAGGGGGCAAATAAAATTCTTCAAGGCCACTCAGTGAGTGGTGTTGGTTCAGCCTTGGTTAGGAAAAGAAATATGACAGCCTGGATCTCATCGACTACCTGATGTCGATTGGCTGAACTTGCCAGGTGCTTAGGAGTAACCTTTCCTACTGCATTACATGCCTGTCCATTTTTTGGGCAGAGTATGAAAGGCAAAAATGCATTTGAGAACTGGAAGTGTTTTCCATTCTTCTGAGCTGGAGTAATTTATGCAGAAAGGTTTTTGCTTTTTTTTCTTCCTAGTCTGCTTAATGTTTAACCTGGGATTCGTCCATCAGTCATCTTACTGCCTTCAAGGATCCTCCTTGTTCAAGCCACAGGGGAGAACAGCATGCAGAAATATTCAATACAGCTGATGAAATTAAACTGTCCATTTCTTGGCTTAGCCATTTTTAATGGGGTTACACGGCAGAAAGACAAGGTTTGCCTGCATGCTCATAGTAACGGATGTGTTTGAATAGAAAACTTTCACAAAACAAATGGCTTACAGGGTTCAAGGCCAAAAAGAAACAAGCTGATTCAGATCTTGCAGAATCTGCAAAATCTGTCTCTCTCTCCACTGGAAGTACTGTTTACTTGAATGTGCTGATGTATTTCCTCCAAAGAGGTTTTTTTTTCAGCTTTGTCCTACAAGAGAGGTTGGTAGTATGTAAATGCACATTAGTGTTTCTTTGAATCTTAAGTTCCAGGGTTGTTTGGCACTGAGGGTCTTTCCAGAACTGCCAGTAAAGTTCTTAGGGCTTATGATTTAAATTTAACCGGGCTATTGTTTTAGGAGAAACAACCTACTTTTCATCTAAGGAAAGACAGCAGATGATTCACAGTACCTTTGAGAAACCTTATTGTGGTCCTTCAGAACTGCAGTGGATGGTCTCAGAGGTGGACAGTTGTGTCACTTAGTCTTAGAGGAAGGAAGTAGTCATTGTTAAAATTAAAATACCAAAGCAAAGAGGGTGTATCCTGGCAAACTGGTTCTACTTTTCTTAGCAAAGATGAATGAAGGATTAGCAAATGTTAGATTCCGCTAGCAGTCCTTCTTCCTTTGTGAGCTTATTTCTTGAGAATATTATGCCTAAAATATGAAGAACCTCTTTGTGATTCAGCCTCTGTACTGAGTAGCCTAGGTTAGATGCCGCCAGAAACTTGGCTGTTCAGAGTTTGACAAATAACTAGAGACTTGCTCTGTTGGATGAAAGCTCTGTATTTGCTGTCAAACAGTACTCTGACAAGAGCTTTGGGTTGGCATATGTTTGTGAGCCATGTTTTAGAATTAGTGTTTTTTATTGGGCATAGTGCAAAGAACATATCTTCAGGGTTCTAGATCTTAATGTACCGTGCTGTGATTTTTGTTCAAGTATTGAAAATTGAGTATTTTTGTTCAAGTTTTGAAAATTGATCTCATCTTACTCGCTTCTTTTTTGCCCTTTCATTCTATCAGGTATCTTATCTTACTTGGCTGACAGACCTCCACCTCAGTACATCCATCCCAACACTATAAATGTTGACAGCAATCCGGCATTGGCAGTCTCCAGCAATCCCTCGGCCCTAGATCCCTACCAGCCCAGTGGAGCCGTGGGGCTGGAACCAGGGATTGTCACCATGGACTCCCGCACAGTGAACACACACGGTGCTCAAAATCTGCATCCCAGTGACAGCCACGAGGTAGCGCTGGATACTACAATCACTATGGAAAGTGTTTCGAGGGTAACCAGCCCCATCTCTACAGATGGGATGACAGAGGAGCTTACAATGGATGATGTGGCCGGGGATCATTCGCAGATCCCGAATGGCTCCCGGAGCCATGAACCTTTAGCCGTAGACACAGTGGGGAGTAACTTGACGTCCGACGCTGTGGGACACAGCGGTGTCATTCCCATTCACAGTAGCACTTTGGAACTCCCTGTCGTCATGGAGCCTGATCACATTGCTGGGCGGGTGACAGGAATATCGGACAGCACACTAAATGACTCCATTCATACTGTGGCCATGAGCACCAACTCTGTGAGTGTGGCGCTCTCTACCTCACACAACCTAGCTTCCCTGGACTCGGTAGCCTTGCACGAAGTGGGCCTCAGCCTCGAGCCGGTGGCAGTGTCTTCCATAAATCAGGAAGTAGCCATGGGGCCAAGTCACGTGGATGTGTCTGCAGACAATCTTGCCTTCGTGCCATCCTCGCTGCAAATGGAAGACTCCAATTCGAACAAGGAGAACATGGCAACCTTGTTTACCATATGTGAGTGGGCGTTTCCCGCTTTGTTGGCGTAGGGTTTGTTATGTAGCTGTTGTGTGGTGGGACAGGACCCTTGTTGCTAGTCTTGACAGATTTCCGGGGAAAGAAACTCAGCTATTTAACAAGTCCACAAAAGCTGGAACATTTACAATGGCAGATTAACCTTGCTGAAGTGATGCTAGTTGGAAGTAGACATAGGATGTTTTATCGTTGTTCTCTTTGTATCCATGTCCCATATCGCATTGAGGTCGGCAGCTGAGTTCTTTATGAACCTCTTGCCACCTCAAGCCATACATTTTGTGGACTGGGTATAGTTGTTGAGTGTGACATTAATGTGATTTTTAAAAAATTTTTATTAAACAATGAACAATCATCATTGAAATGTTCTCAACAGGACCCACTGGAAAAAAAAAGTGCAGAAAAGGAGTAAAGTTTTTAATATTTCTAATTATTGTCATCAGAGGACTTTAGTCCAGAGGTTAGTTGGTCTCCTAGGAAGAGAGGAACACTAGACATTGCACACTCTCACTCCTGTCATTGTTCAAGGAGTAGTGTTTGAGAACTGTGAAGTTCTCATTTGCTGGGACAGAGACTTGAACTTCCACCTGCAGCATGTCTGGCTTCCTTCCACTGAAGTGTAAGGCCAGGTTTATGTTCAGTGTCACTAGTTGTGGTAGCGTTGCAGAGCACTGCTTTTGCATGCAATCTGGCATTGCACATGCCAGAGCCTTACGACAAGCTTTGCCTGCTGAATATTTTTTTAAGAAATGGAAAGAAATAGCGCCTTGGTTAGCAATGGAAGAGGTGCAGTTTAGTGCAAAGTGTTTAGTCAGATGTTTGAATTGAAACTTCTATTCTGTGGGATAAAATATGACTTGGAAAGGGTGATTGTAGGACTATGATGAATTTACAAATCCTAGAGGAAGAGTTTTACAGTTGATGCACTCAGAAGTTCTTAGAACCATCAGTTGCATGTTGAACAAATAATGATTGAGATGCTGTGGTATCCAACATGCTCGTGGTGAAATCATTTCTCTTATTTACCTGCATGAGATTTGATGTGCCAGCTATTGGCAACCTGGTCTGTTTGGGGGTGTCCCTGCGACTACGGGGAGGTTGGACTAGATGACCTTTGGAGGTCCCTTCTGTCTTGGATGATTCTATTGTCACTGTACTTAAAACAGTCCTGTTTTCCAGGTGATGTTGCCCGTTGGTAGGATGTTCTAATAGCTGTTACATACCTAATGCTTTCATGTGATTTTCAAAATAGATCTTTTGAGTTAGGAAGGTTAAAATTTTAAGTTGTTGTTTTTAAACTTCTCCTGAATAAAACATAATTTTGTGTCAGGCAAGTGACAGCAAGGAAGGAGTTGTTTTAGAACCTCTTGGTGTTTTTTCCTCACTGAGAAGGCAGGAATCAGGGCCTTTGTCAGAAAACTTTTTATGCTGTTCCTCAGTGGGAAGAAAAAAGTGTGCCTTTGCTACAGCCCTAAATGTTTGTGAAACTTTTAAGTAACCCTTTTTTTTTCATCATCTTTGCTTACAGTTCTGGGTACCCAAATTGGAGAACTGATCACTGTTTTTCTTTTTGTTATTTGGCAAGGACAGAAATGGAAAGGAAATGGTATATTTCTCTTCCAGTAGAATGCAGAATTTTTTTTTTTTTTTTGAACTTCTTAAAAATGTATGAATCCCTAAACCTTTCTAGGTCATAGAGTCACATACCTAGAACTTGCTTTTCTTGCTCTTTGCCTCTCCTTGAGGCTAATCTGCATACCCGTAGTGGTGTGTGCTAGGCAATGCTTAAAAACAACTGTTCTAAATAGTGTTTCTCATGACTTAGGTCTGGTTGTTGTCGTTGCTGTACTCCTATCTGTCATCTGTGCACATGAAGCCATTCTTATATGGGCTCTACTAATAATTTTCTGAGTACTTTTCTATCTGTAATTGCATAGTTTCTTGAACGGTATTTTGTATGGGGTGAGATTTTGGTACCCTGATGTATGTCCCAAAAATCTCTTCAAACAAATAGCTCTGGAGATGCAGTTTATGCCTGTTGAGACTGCTTCTGTGATAGATCTTTTATATAGGAGTTGGACCATCAAGGGGCTAAAGAAGGTCTTTGTGGGAGATTCTGCTTAATTAGCTGAGCATCTTCCTTCAGAAGAAGAATGATTTATTGGGAGAATGGTTGCTGAGTAGATGGTGGTTACTCCATTCATAGAAAGTTAAAATGACATATTTTTTTTCTAGATGAGTGTTTTATGCTATACTTTTCCCCAAACTTATTAGACTGAAGACTTTCGGTGGTTTATTTTCAGCAGTACTTAGGCTGAATGATTGCTTATGGCAGATTGGGAAAGTGATGTTACTGATTCTTCTTGGGTTTTTTGTTTTGTTCCATTCAGTGGCATCCCATAGAGGTGTAGTGTATGAGTTGAAGTAGATCCTTCAAAAACATCAATGAGGTCAGTTTTTTGGTGCTGCGCTTCAGGTGCTGTGAAGATTTGTATGCTGTCTGAATTTAAATAGAGATAAGGAGATTTGTGGGTTCAATTTAGAAAAAATTTAGAAAGAAGACTATAGTATTCCTTTATGTGAATGTCCTTGAGGTTTCACATGCAAGAAAACTCTTCTGTTCCTGGTAAATTCCAAAACCATAACCAGGTAGAAAGTGTTTGGTTTGGTATATTGGATTTTTCTGTGGCTTTTCCATCATTAGCATTACTGCCAGCTCTGGGGAGAATACCATCAATTTTGTAATAGTTTTGATGAGGAGTGGACTCTGTCCCATTGCTAGATTGCCCTGTAGGGATAGCCTGGAGTCTAAACAACTAAGTTACCATCAAGAAGGCAGGTGGAGATCATCATATTTGATCTGAATTGGATAGGGACAGTGACCTGTATATTGGTGCCAGTCTGATTGTGGGGTTCATATTCTCTTGAGTAAAAGTTAGTAGAGCAGACAAGTTAAACCAGATAGAAGCAGCCTTCACCAGCAGTTGAGCTGAAACATACTGGTAGGGAGCTGATTGCACTATGGGGACGGTTGCATCTTTTTAATCCCTGTTATCCCTTCCCCTCTCTGCAGGGTGCACGCTGTGTGACAAGGCATATCCATCAGACTGCCCAGATCACGGGCCCGTCACCTTTGTCCCTGACACCCCAATAGAGAGCCGAGCCAGGCTTTCTCTCCCTAAACAGCTTGTTCTCCGGCAGTCTATCATGGGAGCAGAAGCGGGTAAGGATCAAATTCCCATACATTTCTGTGCAGCAGTTTGAAATGCTGTCATTGCCTGAAATCAAAAACCCTAGGGAATTTAATGTGGGAAAGAAACACTGCAATAGAGAGGTGTTTCTCTCTTCTGTAATCGCCCTGACTTACATTGTGCAAGAGATTCTTGTCCTCTGGTTACTGCTTAGACTTCAGCTGGACTTTAGGGGTGCTGCCACAGAGTGTTACTGAAACACTATTAATAAAGTCAAGCACAAGCAAGGTACGGTGATTATTTTTGTGTGCTAAACAGCCCAGGCACAGATTTGATAAGGAAACATCAGCAATTGAAGTTTTGGGGAAGGTAACAATTAGAAATAATGGAGGAGATTTCTGTGTGCTGCTTCATCAGCTTGGTTTGCTACCTGTGGCTCTTCTGGATACTCTCATTGGAGAATTAATCACAAGTGCCTCTTTTTTGTTTGTTTGTTTTTTTATTTCCTTTCCCTCTCCCTATTTACATTTGGTATGTAGACTGTGACCTTGTCATTGGATGTGGACCTTGTTACTGTATTTCACACCATTGTCACCTGGAAATCGAAGAGTACAGTGCAATACCTTAAGGATCTGAAGGCTAGAGAAGAATGTGATTATTGGCTTGCTTAGTGATGCTGCTTGTTGAGAGTAGATTACATCTGTTCTTTTCAAGCTGCACTAGTTTCCAATTCATTCCTAAAGGCTGTTCAGTGCATTCATGTAGGCCTCTCTCTCTACATATATGAATGTTTAATAATAAATAATATACATGCAGGAATCCCTCTGCCCATGACAGAAATACAGCTGCCTCTGGGGAGAAATGCAGAAGCTGCTTAACAATGCCCAGCAACAATTCTGGAAATTCCTGGGGATTAGGTAGGCGAAATGTAGTTACTGAAACTAGTATTTTCTGCTTCTGCAGAAAGTGCCATGAAAACTTTAATTGGTACAAGTGGCTAGGATCTTAGTTCTATAGCTTACTAAAAAGTAAATTTCTTGCTTTTGACAAACCAAATAAATATTTGTAATTAAAGCAAAGCGGCTCCCAATAGTGTCATGTGGTGGTGGTGGTTCTTGTCTCTGCCTTAGGTGTGTTTTATATGTGAAGTAGAAGCTTTGATGATCTTTTGCCTAGATTATTACCCTTGGAGCATTACCTCATAAACTTCCCACCTCTTTGTTATGCATGATTAGTTGTTTAAATAATTGATTTCTGCAGACTTTGTTCTTCTGCTGATAGGTGTGTGGACACGAGAAACCATTCCTGTTAGGACTTGTTTTGGACCTTTGATCGGGCAGCAGAGCCATTCTCTGGAGGTGGCTGACTGGACAGACAAAGCAGCCAGTCACATCTGGAAGGTCAGTGGCTACTATGGCTCTCAGAGTTTGCAGGCCTGTCTTTATCTGGTGAAAGCCACCACATGGCACAGCAGCTTTAGTGTTATCATCCCCGTCAAAAATCAAAATCAGTGCAGTTTCATTGATTAATACTTAATATCAGCATAGCAGAGCTGCATGCCATGTAATAAGCTGGTAATCAATCCTGAAGTACAACAAACTTCTTTAATACCTTTTCTTTTAAAGGGCTGTATGTCGTTTCCAATATTTGGAGTTGCAGCAGAGGTTGTGCATGAATGAAAGGCTGAGGAAGTTGGGTCTTTTTAGTCTGGAGAAGAGATGGCTGAGAGGGAATCTGATCAACACCTATAAGTACTTAAAGGGTGGGTGTCAAGAAGAAGGGGCAGTTCTTTTTTCAGTGGTGCCCAGTGAGACGACAAGAAGAAATGGGCACAAGCTTGTACCTAAGAAGTTCCGTCTAAACATGAGAAACTTTTTCACTTTGAGGGTGACAGAGCACTGAAACAAGTTACTCAGGGAGGTGGTGGAGTCTTCATCTCTGGAGACATTCAAAACCCACCTGGAGAAGTTACTGTGCAACCTGTTCTAGGAGGACCTGCTTTGGCAGGGGGGTTGGACTAAATGATCTCCTAAGGTCCCTTCCAAGCCCATATCATTCTGTGATTCTGTGAATTGCTAGGCAGCATTTGTTTGTTTGTTTTGTATCATTGTTTATTGAAAGTTCCCCCAGGTGATGTGCTTGTTGTAGGAAAGCTGTTTTAAAGCTTTCTTTTTCACATCGTTTCATGTCAAGAAAGTAAAATTGATCTGTATAAATAAAACATGCCAGACTTATTATTTGCCAGACTTGGCTGGTATGAAAAGCATCAAATCCATTTCTGCTGGGAGCTAAACATGGTGTATGGGAAAGGTGCTGATAAACAATTTTCCTAGCCTCCTGGGTAGCAGAGAGGTCGAGATTCCTGTATGAAGGGGAAAGTAAGAACAGGGCTGTGGTGTTGACAATGGCAATGGAGACCTCCTGCCTCATTCGAGAGATACACATTCTCTCCTAACGTAAGCAGCTGGTTTTCGTGCATTTGTTGCTGTGTTTTGTCCTAAGATTGCATTTGTTTTTCCTGGTAGATCTATCACAATGGTGTCCTGGAGTTCTGCATCATTACAACTGATGAAAATGAATGTAACTGGATGATGTTTGTACGCAAAGCCAGGTGAGAACCACTTGTACTGTGCTGAGTAGCTTGGAGTCTGAGCTGCAGGCTCATAAGAAGCTGTGCTGGAGAATGTGCTCCGCTGCACTGATTGCTCAGATGGGTAATGAACTCAGACCAAGGGACCTTCAGAAGTTATCTAGGCATCTTGGACTGGTGGGGAGAATGAAACAGAACACCCAGTGGTGCTCAGAGAATATTACGGGGGAACCAGTACACGTGCTGTAGTAAACCAGCTCCAAACCTGCCCCACCTACTTTGTTTCCCTTGTTGTACAGCTTTAAACCAAGTTCTTACATTAGCTTACTTTGTATTAGCTTGTTATTGCCTTCCTTGTCCCATTCCTTTTGCAAACATCTGTGATGATGATGTTGATTGCCTTCTTGATTTTAATATTTATTGGCAAAGTGTCACTGAGGTCTTTTGGCCAAGTTCCAAGCTCTTATAGCTCGCACAAGCTGTCCTTTTCAGGCTCTTTGGAGCCTGCAATGAAAACTATCCAGACTGGCTGCAGTATTGCTCTATGTGTGGTCCACTGAGAAGGCTGAACCTTTCCCTATGGCACTGTGACACAAAACAGGTTTCCTCTGCAATTCATTTTATTGCTCCCATTTGCAAGAGTCAAGAAGTTAATGCTTGATCCATGACTGCAGTGGTGTAGAGGTTTTGCTGGTTTCACATACTAGGAACAAACGTGCAAGACACAGCTTCAGGACAGTTATCACAAAGCTATAAGAATATGAATTATCACATCTTGGAAACTCTTCAAGAGTTATTTTTTAGGATAATTTTGCTTTAAGACTTTACTGATACTTCTTTTTTCCTTATACGTTCTCTATTTCTTAAGGGGCTTAATGTGAAAAAAGATATATTTTTGTAGTTTCTTCAGAGATCATAAATTCTCTTCTCTCGGCCCACTCCAATGTCTATTAATAATTTTCTCAGCAAGATATTGCAGAGGTGTGAAAAATTTCTGTTGGTGGAACAGATTGGCTCTCAGGGTCCAGTTTTCCTTTACTTTCCTTTATTAAAGAGGGACAGAAGTGACAGACAGAAGATTTTTATAATGTGCTGACAAGCACTGAGGTCCTCCCATTACCTATTTATAGGATTTTTCTTTCCCCCCCCTCTCAAAAAGTCAGTATTTCTGGAGGGCTTTTTTTCATAACTCTCATTACTTCTGTAGGAACCGGGAAGAGCAGAATCTGGTAGCTTATCCTCACGATGGAAAAATTTACTTTTGCACCTCTCGGGACATCCCACCTGAACATGAGCTTCTCTTTTATTACAGTCGGGACTATGCACGACAGCTTGGTAAGTAAGCGCTCATCTTTGTTAGCTTTGCAGGGTGTACTCAGCTTGAATTCCCTTTTAGTGCCATCTCAGGCCACTGTGCCTTGGGAGTGCATTATGTTCCTTCTCAGTTCCGAGGCTGCACATCATCGTTTTCTTTCCTATTTCGTGACTACAGAAGTATGGTCATTTAAAAGAAACATTTCACTATTTCATTCCGCTGATCAGGAGCAAATGATCGCAGTTTAAAAGAAAAAGGGTTGGTTTTCCTTTGTTCATCTCCATCTGGTGCTAAGGGAATTTTGCTGGCTGAAGGTGTTCCTATCTTCTCTCACTTGTGGTTGTGATAGTTTAGGTTTGGGTGGAGCTGTGCTGAAAACCATTCTAAAGTCTTGCCCCCACCCCAACATTTGAAATGGCCTACCTTAAAAAAGCTGAAAAGCAAGCACTGGCGCTGAAAGGAATGGACAGGAGTGAAAATCTCTGCGGCTGACTTTGCTACCACAGACAGAGTGTTAATGTGAATCACACTCTTGCTGTGCCTCGTTAAGTGACGTTTTTATGCCCAAAGGTGTCCCTGAACATCCGGATGTGCACATCTGCCACTGTGGGAAGGAATGTGCTTCCTACGCGGACTTCAAGGCCCATTTGAGCAGCCATATTCACAGCCACCTCCCCAGCCAGGGCCACAGCAGCAGCCATGGGCCAGGCCACGGCAAAGAAAGGAAGTGGAAGTGCTCCATGTGCCCCCAGGCTTTCATCTCCCCTTCCAAGCTCCATGTCCACTTCATGGGCCACATGGGCATGAAGCCGCACAAGTGTGATTTCTGTAGCAAAGCTTTCAGTGATCCCAGCAACTTACGGACACACCTCAAGATACACACAGGTAAGGGCTGGGGCTGGGGACTTATAGAGCTGCTTCTGCTAGGAAACCATCAGGGCAGGACCTGTTTTCTTTGATCCCTTGGCCAGCTGGGATGTCCTTAGCTTATGTCCATAAATCTAAGCTCTTAAAAACATAGAATTGTAGAATGTTTTGGGTTGGAAGGGACCTTCAAAAAACAAAATCATCTAGTCCAACTCTCTGCCATGGGCAGGAACATCTTTCACTAGATTAGGTCACTCAAAGTCCCATCCAACCTGACCCTGAACTCGTCCAATGGTGAGGCATCCACAGCTTCTCCGGGCAATGTGTTCCAGTGTCTCACCACTCTCGTTGTAAAAAAATTTCTTTTTTATGTCCAATTGAAATTTGTTCTCTTTCAGTTTAAACCTATTGCCCCTTGTCCTGTTGCTACAGACCTTGATAAAAGGTCTCCCTCCATCTTTCTTATAACGCCCCTTTAAGTATTGAAAGGCTGCAATAAGGTCTCCCTGGAGCCTTCTCTTCAGGCTGAATAACCCCAACTCTCCCAGCCTGTCCTCACAGAAGAGGTGCTCCAGCCCTTTGATGATTTTTGTGGCCCTCCTCTGGACCCGCTCCACCAGGTCCATGTCTTTCTTGTACTGGGGACTCTAGAACTGGATGCACTACTCCAGGTGGGATCTCACAAGAGCAGAGTAGAGGGAAAATCACCTCCATTGACCTGTCTTTCTAAGAACGGCAGCATCCTAACTGTAGGAATGATCTCTAGTCCATGCTGACCCCAGCTAATGCCTGGGATGTGCATGAGAGAGCGCTGGTTGGTGTGGGATAGGACTGCACTGGATTCAGTGATGTGAGTGCTTACAGAACACTATGTAGACCTGTGTTCTGGCTGATTGTACCATGGCTAAAAGCATCCGGTGAGTTGAAGTTCATTCCAGTTGGGAAGAAGTGTCAGCCTTGTCCTGGGAGACAGAAAGTCTTTGTTCCCATACAGCAAGTCCAGTGCTGGCAGCTATGATAAAGCAAGGGTTTCCTTCTACTCATGAGAAAAAGCCAGCTGGATTTGAGAGCTCATAAAGTGGACAAATGTCTACTTAAACGTGGGGCTGAGAGTTTTCTCCTCTTTCATATCTGAATTGTTTTTCATCTTAAGAAAATGGCACAAGACTGAAATTGGTGACTGCGGGGTCCGATTGCTGTGGCAAAGGCTCAGCTCTCATTCAACAATGACCCTAGTCTGAATGTGCTGTTGACTTCTGTGAAGATGTGGGTGTCACTAGAGGCTTTGGAGGTAAAAATTGGCAGCAGATGAGTGCTAAAAGAGGAAAAGGAAACAGTGAAAGATTTTTTTCAGCTGTGTAAGAAGAGAGAAAATACAAGCCAGGTATGGATTTAACACAGCATGAGGATAGGGTAGAAGGTGAAGGTCAAGTACAGGACAGCAATAGGTGGAGTGAATATTTTTCCCTCTTTTTTAAAAGGTTGAAATAGTTGTTGGGAATCACAGATTGCAAATCACAGAGCTGGAAAAGGAATAAAACTGGGAGGTCAGTGCACTTGAGTCAAGCATAGGCAGCTGCATGCTCAGGAGTCAGAAGTTTTAATAAACTGGTGAATGTGGTATACATGACCATGGAATAATCGGTGGGACAGGGGGTTCAAGTGGTCTTTGAACTTAAGCCTGAATTCGGTGGTGTGGGGGGGCTTTGAACTATTTCTTGCAAAGAGTAATGGAAGAACTACAGATAAGCAGAAAAAATGGGATAAAACATAGAATTTACTGAAGCACCGGTGAGCTTTGTACCTGTGGGTTTGTTAGATAAGAGAACCTGTTTTTCTAGACAAAGGCAGTGCAGTGCATGAAATGTGGTTGGGCACTGGTCAGGCATCAGATACAGTTCCTGTGGGAAATCGGTGGAGATGGGGATGCACTCATGTACAGTAACTAGATGGCTACCGTAGCTACAGTTAAAAAGGAGACTACCATTATTTTTACTCGAGAATTCATCTTGGATAAGCCTAGCCTTGCTAAGTGCTTGCCTGGATCTCTCAGCTGGAAAATTTTCAAGTCCACTGGTAATGTTTTGGTGCACAGAACAGGGATGACAAGAAGCAGACAGTCTTACCTTGCAGGAATGGCTGACTGACCACAGGCACTGGAGGAAGAGGAGTGGATGGCATTTAGGACAAAGCGCAGAACCGTGCATCACATAAAGGACTCAGTGCTTCAAAACAGTAGCATGAAGTGGGTTTTTTTGTATGGGGGCATGGGACGAGGGATAAAAAGCTTTGGGGATAATTAAATGAAGTCAGACGCCTGGATTTTTTGCATAGCTAAATCTAGAATGTAGCTGGGTAGGTCTTTATGCCAAGTCTGAAGGAAGTGCAGGAGGAAACGGGTGCTGCTTACAAAGAATTTGCCTTTCTTCAGTGTAAAAGTTTATTTCTCAGAAGTGGCCAGGCTTGTTTGCTTACCGTATTTCTTGGGACACTGACCGTCAATGTTTGGGTGTATGTCTCTAATCCCAGGTCAGAAGAACTACCGCTGTACTCTCTGTGACAAATCATTCACCCAGAAGGCTCACTTGGAATCGCACATGGTCATCCACACGGGGGAGAAGAATCTGAAGTGTGATTACTGTGAAAAACTCTTCATGCGGAGGCAGGACCTCAAGCAGCACGTACTCACTCACACGCAGTAAGTTCTCCCAGGAGGTGTAGGACAGTCAGGGCAGTAAATAATGAAGCTGGAGGCCCTAAGAGGGAGCCTCTAGTTTGCAAATAGTTTGGCCTAGGGGAGTATAGGTTTATCCTCTAAAATGACAGGGAAGTCAATCTGGACAAATTCCTTGTTACTGGCTGAAGTTGTTCTAGTCTAGTGTTCGCAGTATTTTAATGACACAGTAGATTCCAGGCGTGCACCTGGGATGTGAAATGGCATTCTGGAGCACTCATCATTTTGAAGAGGGGGGTTAGTTGATTTGCACGTAGTTCTCTGTTGAAGAGCTGTTTCCGCGTCCCAACATGATGATAAAAAACGATGAGCTCCTCAGTGCTATTCTCACCGAGTAGCTTGTTAGTGACATCTCCCTCTGTCTGCAGCAGGGATGGGGTGCAGCCGTTCCCAGCTCTTACCTCTCCCAAGGTCTCATTCATACACTTGGTCTCCTGCTCCTCCCACAGGGAGATGCCCATGATCAGGGCAAATCCCCACCCCCAGGACCTTCACCAGTTACCTAAAGGTTTCTCCCAGCCCCCGAGCTCTCTGCCAGGCAAGATTTTCCCTTTTGCTGTAAGAATTTCTCCATCCTGTTTAGTTATTTCCAATCCAAGGCCCTCCTTCAAGGCTGCTTGCCCAAAGCTCGTCCCTCTGCTGACTTTTGTTTCCAGCATCTGCTTCTTGTACTCACTTGGCATCGATTGCTGCTTCTGTCAGGCTGCCTAGGAGACAGCACAGCGCAGCTGGTGTGAGCAAGGGAGACAGGCAGACTTCCTTTGCTGCTTGTTCTTACAGCTAGAGCCAGGAGCGCTACTGCTGGGAGGTGTTTTGCACAGTCACCTACAGAATTCGACTGTCGCAGTCTGGTAAGCCTCTGCCTAGCATTTACAGACTGAGGGTTCTTAACAGTTGGCAGTTTTGTTTTCTTTTTTGGGGTTAGCCCCCCCCTGCTATTTATCCAGGGAGAGAAGGAGGGAGACTGACGTTTCCACCATGGCAACATCTCTGTCTTTGCCAAAACATGGAACGTAACCAGAGCTTGGTCTTACTCAACAAACAAACAAACTAAACCCTAGCAGAGTTCTTTCTTCTTTAATTTATCATCAGGAAAGAAAAACAGTTGGTTGCAAGCAAGCGCTTAATCCAAAAAGCCTGACTTTTGCCAATAATGGTGCAGGGGGGCCGGGGGCAGAGAAAAGGGGCTTTTGTGTATGTGCTGTGTGAGAGAAAACTGAGCAGCATTTACACTTTAGTGCTGTTATTTCTAGACGTTTCCTTCAGCTGTACCGAAAGTATTTACTCCCACTGTCTAACACTGGCTCAGCTGCCTCGCAGCAGGAGCAAACTGTCACTTTTCCCCTTGTTTTGCAGAGAACGGCAGATCAAGTGCCCCAAGTGTGACAAGCTGTTTCTGAGGACAAATCACCTGAAGAAGCATCTCAATTCACATGAAGGAAAGAGAGACTATGTCTGTGAAAAATGCTCCAAGGCTTATCTCACCAAATACCACCTCACTCGCCACTTAAAAATATGTAAAGGCCCCACATCCAGCCTGTCAGCCCCAGAGGAGGAAGAGGAGGAGGATTCAGAGGAGGAATTAATAGACTCTATGAGGACTGAAGACTGTAGAGTTAACAATGGAGTCTATTCAACAGGCGATGCCCTCTCTGGACACAAATGAAGAAAAAAGAGGGAAATTTTCTTGGATGTTAAAACTGGGGAAGGAAAAAAAATACCAAGCCTAAACTTGTCCTTGTTTCCCCAGTCAACAGTGTATGTCAAATAGGAGTTTTCCTTTTGTCTTAGTCTCCGCGCTACCACCGCTTAATAAATTCTGCCGCCAAAACACTGAATGAGAACGGATCATGCACATACAAATGAAGAGTTGCAAAGAAGGAACTGTGAGGCAAGGAGATTTTTTCCACACACACTGTGCATACTTCTTTTCCAAATCACTCAAGGTTAATCCATCCAGTGCCGGGATACATGACACACCTTTGCATAGCCCTTTGAGTAAAAGAGCCACAAACCAGAAATGTAGTTGAGAGATTGCGGGGACCTGTAAGCCAACTGTCCTTAACTGCCAAAGCCATTACAATAAGAAAAAAAAAACAAACAAAGGTGGTGGTGGCAGTTGATGCATTTTGCTTTTTAAGAATTTAACTGAAGGATGTGGTTTGGCACAAAGCAGACTTGTTGATGCTCAGGTTTCCTTCTTTTTAAAAAAAAAAAAGGGAAATCAGCATCAATCAATTACCCCACTATAGAAAACATTGGCTTTTAGAGAACAGTTCTTGCCTCTTCTCACTCTAGTTCCTGAGAACACATAAGCAGGGAAGAGGTAAAAACTGTATAGACTCAGTAAGGAAGAGGCTTACAGCTGACAGGGCAGTGTTTACAGTATGTATTACTTGTGCTGTAAACCTTTTACCACCTAGAATGATGGGAGGGTTTGCTGCTAATATTATTTATGGATTGAAAATGTATTTCATTTCATTGCTTTCTTTTGAAAAAATTAAAAATGTGGCTCTTTTCTAATGTTCTTTTTTTTTTCATATTTACACAACTGAAAAAAGGTTCCTATTTCTAATAACGATGCTAAGAGAAACTCCACTTTTTTTCATCATCTGCTTCTCCCAAGCATTCCTGGGACAAGGTTATGGGCCAGGGCGCCTCCATGAACAGGCACAGGTAAGAACTGGTTTTTAACCCTTGTAGATTTGCTGTGTGGCTCCTCTGGGTGTGCTGCAAAAGAACCGTAAGCCGAGCTCTCTTCTCTGACAAAGCTGGAGGGTTCTCTCTAAAAGAGGCTGCAGTTCTTGCCCTGAATGGCTTAAGTACAGTTGCGTATCTCCCTGTACGCTGTGTTTCCTAAAGAGCACCCTGGGTTCTTCAAACCTAAAAATGCACAGCGCCCACCCTCTGAGATCAGTATTGCAAATAGAAAGCGCCAGAAACACAGGTTGAGGGCTTTTGTGTAGTCAAGGGAGAGTGGCCTTGTTTGCAATAATGGAATTTCTTCCTACACCAAAAAGCAACTTAAAACCATAGAATCATTTACATTGGAAACGACCTTTTAAGATCATGGAGTCCAACTTCTAGAGCTACGCTGCCAATTAATACCAAAGGTAAATGTAAGAGAAATCACAACCCTCAGCAAACTTAATATGAAGCATTTATTTCAAATTAAAGCTTTGAAAAAATTGTAGCTTTTCAACAGAGAGCACTTGAACACAGGTTCTTAAGCTTCAGAAAAAAACAGTTGTTTATTTGTTGTCTGCACTGTTCACCACTCCTTGGCAGAGAGGTAGGAATCTCAACGCATCCCAAACATTCTTGGTTCCTGCAGCACCGGGTGAAACACCCGTGTCAACCACACTAGAAACAGCTCAACTGGATTTAGAAGCAGTCACTTGCTACAAGGGGTGGGAAAGAAACCTACAGCCCTGCCTTTTCCCCACCTGCGCTTTGCACTGATGACATACATCTGCTTTACATCACCAGAGTGAGTTACAGCATGTGAGGGTGGAAAGCAGCGGTAAGATCTTGTCATCTACTGCACTGACACTACAGCTGCTTTGATGCCAGTTGCTTTCCTTCCCAGGGCATTTTTAAACCCGTCCAGTGCCCATCCACCTTCCGTGCACTCCACAGGATCATTAACAGTATCATTTAACTTCTGGCATGGGGTAAGGCACTTGGGTGTTCATTTTAGAGGTGAGGAAATTGAGTGTTGTTCCTTGACCAGATTCCTGATACTTTAAAAGAAAGGTTTAAGTCAGTAGTTAAGCTGATGCTCAAAAGTGTTCCTCTGGGCCTTCGGGTTTCAGGCAGAAATGTCTGGGAGGAGATAACACCAGTATGTAACGTGGACAGCTTTCACCAGCAACAGTGACCAGTTGAGATCCCTTCCCTCACTTTGTGCCTTAACAGTCCCTCTGAGTAGCAGTTCCTTATTTCAGTCCAAATTATATATATTACATTTGGAGCTTGAGGAAAAACCCAGTACACGTGCAATGTCAATAAGCTTCAGGTGCTGCGGAACCAGGGAAAAGAAACCCTTGATGGGCTAGAGCTGCGATATTTCTGGCTTGATATTGGTGAGCTGAGGTGTTAGAAATACATTTTGGGATTCTACTTGGAGATTACAACTTAGAGCCTGAGAAATATTCTTAATATTTAAAAAAGTTACATAGAAGAACTCTTAAAATCTGTATTTCAAATCTGTAAATCTAGCCTCAAATTAAGGATAAATTATCTATTTACACTTGTCGTTTCATTCAGCTTTTATTTATTACATAACTGCTGTCTGAAGTATTTTTCCTGATGCCCTTAGAAGATATTTACCTTCTCTGCAGTATTCAACAAACTTCCGGTAGCAGCACTATGTTTTTCTAGTGACTGTTTCATTTTGTATGTCAACTTTACACATAGTAGCTCCTGTTTCTATCCTCAGGCAAAAACCAGTAGTTTCAGCTTTCAAGGCTGGTAATGGAGGCAGGAACCTAGAACTGCTCACTTAGAGCTTAACCACATCACTGTATTTCTTTGAGATGAAGAAACCTGCAAGACAAGTAATTGCTGTGAACTCTCACCAAACAGGGGGGATCTGTTGAACGCATATTAACCATAGTCCCATTAATGACTTTGATTTCGTGATGTTTGATCCATCACGATTCCATTGCTGTCTCTGAATCGTTGCTGCTACTGCCGGATGTGGAGCTGGAAGCCGCAGAGCTGGTGCTTGCCAGAACGTGTCTCTCTCTGTTCCCAAAAACCTCATTCACTGCAACACAGAGAGGGGATGGGGATTGCTTACACCTTACTGTCGTGGAGACAGGAGCGGCGCAGCAGGTAGAGCGTGGTGAATCACAGAACGGAAAAATCACAGAATAGAAATCCTAACCCGGTGCAATTTTAAAAGCTTTCCCCCTTGCCCTGAGCAGGGAGCCGAAGTTTACACATCTGAACAATCTCCCACATACACCACTTAAATTACAAGTCCTGGTATTCCTCCCCGAGAGCGTCTCTTAAAGGTTTCCCCCGTGCATAATTCCTGTACCTAAGTACTGTGAAATGGATGAGTTTTGTACAGCAGAACATTAAGGTTAAATAATTTATTTCTGGTTTTAGTCTCTCTGGTTTCCATCAAGCGCTTAAAAGCCTCTAAAAATTCATGCCATTTAGTTACAAGAGGCTCCAACAAGTGATCAAAACCAGTCCTCACTGTTGTTCCTACAAGTACTCGAAAATGTGACAGTTGATTATACCAGGAACATTATGAGAAAAGTAAAACATCGCTATTATAAGAAATCGGGTATTATACTTCAGCTACAAGAAACTGTTGTGTGGCAAACAGAGTTCTCCCAGTTAGGGAAAATCTACATTTTCTGAAGGTGAAAAGATGCACAAATGCACTCTTGGGGTACGTAAAAATATTAACCTACCGTTTGCCTCAGACCGGAACACATTACCGAAAATACACCCTGGGGGTAAGGGGAGAAGAACAAGATTCGAAGAAATGAGAATCTCACCTGCAGAGATCTTGCTTATATCCCAGACACGCAGCCCTTCCCGCTCTCCTCCAAAGGCAAAAACAAAGGGGAAGTCAGGGCAGCAAGCAGCACAGAACAGAACACCCTGCGAAGGAAGAAGAAAGAGCAGGATTTTATTATTTTTTTTTTAAATACCACCCTAAAATGAATCTGTTATCTGAAAATACTTTTTAAAACAAATTTAAATCTTCTGAGGCTTATTTTGTAAAGACACAAACTTAAAAGTCAAGAGCTGCTCATTACAAAGAGTAGATCACAACTTTGAATGGCAGACACCCACCGGAGAGCCTCTTAAGTTGTGCTCAGAGCATTGTATCTGGGATTCAGGTGTGAGGCTTTAGCAGGCTGCAATTACACGGCGTGCTGGATACTGCACTCTAATGAGAATGATTTACCCAGAATACACAGATGTGATTCCCACCCCTCCCCCCCTTAAAGATGTTACGTTAGGTAAAACAGGATTCAAGCTAGACAGGCAAGAATAAGTGGACATAGCTGATGCAGAAAACTTCTCGGAATCAAGAAATGAATATTACTTTACCATTTTCATAGCTCTAGAATGGATTAAACTTGGTCTGTCTCCCAGGATATCCCAGATTTTCACGTATTTGTCAGCAGATGATGTCACAAGGCACCCTTTGATCTGACTGCTTAGTTGTAGCCCTGAAAGATAGAGTGCAGTGGTGTGAGAGCACCAGGGAGCCACTATTTCACAGAGAGGAGGATGCATTTTGAAGCAAAGTTGTGTGAACAAACCCAATATTCTTCTAACACACTTTGTGCTGTTTCAGCACAAAGGAGCAAAAAGTCAAAGTTTTATGCTGCTACTGCTCTGCTCCCTGTCATGACAGCGAGGTAACAGCATGTAAGCTTATTCTGGCTCTTGATCCAACAAAAGTAACAGTATAAAGACGCTATTGTTCTGCTTCTTACTTCATATAATCTGGCTTCCCCTGCTAGTCTTCTTCATTCATTTGCCGAAGACCGTGTCTTTTGCTATCCAAAGTGATGGGGGTATGTTCATATGATCTCATTTAGACACGTGATCAGGTGCTTCAGGATGCTTTTTAGAAGCTCAAATAATTTAAAGTAGCCTAAAGGAGGCAGTGTGAAAAGCTGAATAAAATGTCAGTATAAAATAATTACAGACAGAGGAGGTAAACATTATATAGTTCATAATCCTGGACCAGATTGCATGCTTTTTGTTCTTCCATACTCAAAAAAAACAGAGAGTGCGTCCCAAGTGAACAGATCTGTTTTGACATTCTTATTCATGACATGCACTGAGAAAAATTCACCATTGTTAAAATACTTTGCTTACAGTGGCTTCTGAGCAGAGATTCATTTCACACACCAGCTACTTATCTGTTAAGGCAAGGAATCGCTACCACCACAGCCGTATCAGTGGTAGACATCTTCCAGATGTGCCTCACCACTGGGGACAAATGCAACACACAGGCAATTTACCTGACACCTCTTCATCGTGAGCTTTCAGAGTAAACAGTGGCTTATCAGAACGAGCATCCAGACAGTACACAAAGCCGTCCTCTGTGCTTGCCTAAGGAAACCACAACATTTTAAAAACAAAGAGCTGTAGTCACTTGTTTAAAAAAAAAAACAACCTCTTACAAAATAATACCCACCCTACAGTAAATCCCTGTGATTTCAAACAGACTTACCCTGCTGCTTAGCAGGGCACATTGCAGGACACAATTCTGCATCCCCAGAGTCAGACTCCACGCTGCTGGTGCCTGAGCTATTCTGTGCTGCGGGGATTTACATGGAAGTCTCAATCCTGCACGCATTTTTTAACTTATATTCTGAAATTAGTTGCTTGGCTCTCACGTTAGACAATGAAATACAGAGCCGTTAGTCCCTTAACTGTCAGGTTCATATTTTCTGGAGCCACCCAGTGGCTGCTTAATAGCCCTGTGCAAAGCTAAATGTGATTATACCAAGAGAGATCTACATCATAAATCCAACAGAACTGAGCAACTGCTTTTGTTGGCTGTACACAAAGCAACAGAGAACTAGACAGCCATGGAGATAATAAAAAAGAGGATCTGGTTTACTTTCAAAGTTTTATTATAAGAATATTCTAAGAATCTCCACAAAATCAAGGCATTTTCACTCTCTGCCAGCTAGGAGGATACTGCCCTCTAGCGCTCAGGTGAAATACTGTATTAATATCCAGGAGCCTGGTTCTAATTAGCTACTTCTGTGCTGCAATTGCCTGACTACATGAAACACAACAGCAACTATGCAAAGGAAAACAGATTGCAGCCACTGAACGCTATAACAACACGGCAAAGATGCCACCTCTGGAGCGAAAAAGCACTGTCATCAATTACTTTTTCTACTGTCATAATGAAGATACCAAATAAGCAGCTGGTCTCTAGAAACCTAAAGCCATCCTTCCACACACTGCATTTTTACAATAAGCGACACCAACAGTCCAGCTGTTCGTCAGCTCCATTACATGATTCAGAAACATTAGGAACACAAAAACACAGGTTAAAGGAAATGGCAACAGTCAACAGACCAAGAACAGAAGAGCATGTACTCACTAAGAAATTACAAGGTGAAAAATGATTCCAGGTGACTCTTTCAACCTGACCGCTAAACCGCCATGTTCGATGGTTATCTTGTGGGTTTCTGCAGTCGTACAGCACAGCTGATCTAGGGGGAAAAAAAAAGATAGAAAATAAAAAAAAAAAAAAAAAAAAAAGTTAGGACAGAACACTTTATGAAGTTTGTTTTACCATTGGCATCTATACAAGGCCCATGTAAAGTACAATTCAAAAATTAAAATGGAAAAAAACTTCACTATTTAGTCTTCCAACTCAATTGCAGATGATAATTTCTCAGATAAACACAAGCTTTCTCCATATGCTGCAAAATGTCATCTTGGTTACAGACGTTCTACTGAAACTAAGCAAAGAGAGCTTGAATTTACTCAATATGTACGACATTCACCATAGAGGAGACCACATTTATGCAAATGTATCACTTGATTATGAACAGACTTGTAAAAATTCAAGTGATGACTGTTCAAAAATAGTGAAGTAATTAGGAATTAAGTTTCTGATACATATACAAACAACACTTTCAAATATGCTTTAATAAAAAACCCAAACACATTAATCTTTAAAAGTGGTCAGGGAAATGCTACTCCAAAAAGGAGACAGAGCAGATGGCAGTCGCTTGGGTCCCTTGGAATTCTTTACAGGCCGATGCTCAGCCCAGTGGGGGCTGAATCTGGCCCCACCCAAAAATCTCTTGGATGCAAATGCAAGAGACAAGCAATGATTATCGCTCTTGCAACATCTCACCGCAATTTACAGCCACAGCGTAACTCGCTCCCACTCTATCCTATAATTAAACCCAAAGAAACACGATCTCGATTTTTCAGCTCTTTTACCAGGCATTTTACAAAACCAGATTCAGTACAGATGCAGTTTTTAAAGGGTCTGATTTTCAGGTTATGAAGGCATCTGCCAATATTTATTGAACAGCCTGTGGTCCTGCCAGGTTTTGCAGGAAAACCCCACAAAGGCAGTTGACTAGTTTATAGATGGTACACCGCTTTAGAGGTGTCCACGGGATCA
This sequence comes from Pedionomus torquatus, assembly GCA_013398155.1. Lineage (NCBI taxonomy): Eukaryota > Metazoa > Chordata > Aves > Charadriiformes > Pedionomidae > Pedionomus > Pedionomus torquatus. Next base: position 118,286 of record VZRU01012179.1, read on the forward strand.
AAGAGCTGGCTAAAAAGAGATCCAGAAGCTGGCCTCGGTATTTGGGACTTTTTTTTTTCTCCTTCTTTTTACTGAAGGAAGTCAAGGGGGAGGAAAGCAGACACAAGCAGGTTCCTTACAAGAATAAGAGGGTTTTCTCCAATACTTTTACTTTAGCAAAGAATGGAAGAACCCACAGACTTGACTAAAGATTGAAATATTAAATATTTTAATACAAGGACAAAGTCTTAAAAGCAGAAGAAATAAAAAAAGGCAATATGAGAAAAATCACAATTAGAGAACAAAATTCAAAAGTTACCCCTAGGAGATGGGAGAACAGAGGGGAAGTTTTTTAACTGGCAGGGCTTACAAGAACTGGCAGTAACAGAGCTAGTCAAAGCATGCAGACACAACCCATTTCACAGCCATCTCCAGGCTGCAACCACCAGGAGACTGTTAGACGTCAGCTGTGGCACACCTGTCAATAGAGGCTGTAGGGAGAGGACTGGGATTTTTAAGTCTCTCACGCCCCCACACTGGTCTTAAAGTTTGGTAAAACCTGGGCAAGTTTTCACAGGAACGAGCATTCGCATTCCCAATGCAGAAAATGCCATAAAGCCAAATTATGAAATAAATTCAGTTTGGAGCAGACGCCTGGCACAGAAAATACTTGTCCAGATGGTTAAAGTATTTGGCGAGTCCTGAGAAAGAGGTAAAGAAAAGTACATTCTGGCCACATAAAAACCTGGCTACCTTGCTGGAAAAAAAGAATAGCATTACTCTAATTTGGCAGAGTTATAAGCAAATGAAAAAGAAAACCTGAGGCAACTTAAGGGGCTTCAATCCTAATCCCTCCCCATGTGTAACATTTGAAAATAGTACCCTGACGTACTTATCGTAAGATCCAGAAATAAGGGTCTGAGTTTCGAATGGATGAAATTGCAATGTCTGGACCTAAATAACAGAAGATTTTATTTCAAAAATAAGCATTGAGATACAACACATATATAGGGAGGAATTTTCTTTGAACAAAGGACAATCCCTCCTCCTCAAAACCAGCACATTTCCCCCCCCCAAAACCTTCCTATTAAGCTTCTTGATAACTCAGATTTATCATTAAAAAGCTCAAGAGATGCACACTATTTTTATTTCAAACGTCCCCACCCAGTGGACAAAAGATACTTTCCTATATAATTTAAGTGAACAGAACCGCATGCCCCCTGTCTGCCCTATATTAAAAAAATAAGCTGGAGGACGTAAAAGGAGAGCTGCTTCCAGTTTGGAGAGAAATGCAGATGTTAGCAAAAAATGAAAATCCAGAGTTTGCCAAGGGCAGTGACTTTGTTAACAGCAAAATAAGGTTATAGCTATTAATAACTAACTTTCACATTTTAATTACGATGAGGTGAATTCATTTCTAAAGTACCCATGGTATGGTATTTTACTGTCATTTATTTTAAACCTTTCTTACCAAGGACAAACTGTAACCAACACTCACTGTTGCCTTAAGAGAGGGTTACAGCTTGACCTATGCTTAGAGATCGACTTTTTGTAGCATACACTATTAGATTCCCAGCCACCCGGGCTTTCACACAAAAGGCATTTTAAAAACCGCTGTAAGTCTTCACAAACTTTCTGAAGGACAAGTTAAAAAAAACTTTTTAGAAGCACATACAGTGTTTTTTGAAAAAAAAAAGAAAACACCAACCCTAACTCGGAAATTTAAACTATTCTGCATGGTTGTTAGAAAATTACATAATTACATAAGGGTTCGTTACCAAGCAGCTAATGAAAAACTGGTTATTTTTTCTCTGTATTTTACACTGAAAGAAACAAAGCAATTAGTACAAACCTTGTCTGTATGTAGTGTCAGGCTGGCTGCTGGCTTTCCCACCGACATATCCCACAAAATCACAGTATTGTCGGCAGATGCACTTGCTAAAACATTCCTGGTGATGGATCAGAAAAAAAGTTTTAAAAATTATTATACAGATACAAACAAATAACTGTCACAAATCCAAAATATAGAGAGAGCCTGATTGTGAGATCAAGTACTCCTTGGTCTATAGACTATACACCTCAAGCCTGATGGGTGACTCTCTGAAGATATTTCTACGTTACAAGTAAAGACTATGAACAGACTACATGACATTGCATTAGCACGACACAACAACATTGACAGTTTTGCTTGTATTTCCCCCCTGACATCACTTAAAATATCATTTTCTGGAAGATTTCTTGAACGAAGCAAAGCAAAAGAGGCATTTAAGTAATTCCTTTCCTTTGACATTAAGACAATACTTTTAAACATTACCTCCGCAACTTGGTGCTCTTTTATGCACAAGCATACAGCCAAGAGCCAGAAAAACCTGTCTTTAAAATATTTTGCTCGCTAAGTATTTATTTAACTACTGAAGACCCAACAGTGCACGCCCTTCATAGAATGCTGAAAGGAACCACTAATGTTTTACTTGGTTTACAGACACCACTTTTCAACTGAAAATTGACCAACTGTCTTAAGAGCAATAAACACGCAGTTCAGAAGTTTGATCAGAAAAAACTCAAAACATTCCCAAAGGCCTGTCAAATTCACAGTACAATTGTTACCAGCTCCTAAAAACAGACCTGTTACCTCAACACATTGTTTCTGATTGAAAGTGCTCCCTCCCCGCTTATTTCTCTTTACATTAACCACGTGTTTCTGACTGAAAGAGCTAAGGTTCTCCTGGAAGCAGATTTCTCCCAAGCAATGCTACAAGGCAAAGTTAAGAGAACACATAGTGAAGGCTATGAGAACATTTTACAGTAACACCATTATGACCTACAGGCAGGAAGTTATTTATAGATAGCTGTCACATCATGTCTTGCTTTAAAAACCCATACAACAACAAAACATTGAACTATAAGCTGCTCCAAGGCATTCCTTGTTTTGCCCATAAGCTTTCCACTTCAAGACTGGTTTTATTTCCTGAAAGATTTACCGGTATCAATGGTAACTCAGCACACTACAGAATTATGAATTCCAGACACTTAACTACTGTAGACACGATTTTTGTGACTTGGCTCTCTATTGACAACCATTTCTAGATACGTGAAAGCTACTCTTTTTTTAAGACTGATGGAATGACCACTACACTTTGTACATTATAATTTAAGAAAAATAGACAAATTAAGCATGCGATTTATATACATTTACTGCATGTCTATGTGGGTGTTTCCTTCTTCATTATCTAGATAACAAAGCATTACAAGTGAAGGCTCATCAGGAGTAAGCGGAGTTGACTGTGTATCTTCAGAGGCATTTATGACAGCAGGAAAAAAAAATTAACAAAATAAAAACCAGCCTGTGGCTCACGCTGAGCACCCTCTGACAGCTGAATTGTTAAAAGCCACCTAAACAATAAAAAACCAGCAGCATCTTTCTTTCAGTCTGTACACTGTCCTTGACCTCTCCCCTGGGATGGCCCAGCTTTGTGTTGCTTCAATCGTGGCAGTTCATCACTCATTCATTCGGGCAACAGGGAATTCTCTCTGTCTTTGATAACCCAAAGGTCAGAGGCATTTCTGTAACTGTGCTATTAGGGCTTTTACACTCTCTTTTCTGTTCACAGCTCTGGGGCAAAAGCCAGAGGAAAAAAAAAAAAAAAACCACAGCAAGGTCTTCCTTCTATAAATCTTCTTCTATCTGTTGAAATGGTGGTTTAGGTCATTGGCAGACTGGCACAGATCAGGACAGTCCTGCGTCTCCAATTTATGCATCTGACTTAAATGTAGCTAATTTATCAAATATTTCAGACCCACCTTAGCCCTGCCCTCAACTGGACAACCTGCAAGTAAAAAGTGACCTGCAGCATTATGTAGGTTTTAAAAAAAATAAAGCCTTCTAGTTAAAAAAAAATATGAAAAAGCGGAGCATGCATGTATTTTTGAGAATTTCAGCACTATTTTCAAGTTCAGTGCTATACTACATAAGATTTTGGTTTTGTGCAAAAAATATATGCCAAATTAAACATATAAATTTGTAACCATCCAGTGTTGTTCTTTTATTATTGTGCTGTTGTATTCTTTTACCTGCTCTGTTTATTCCATGAAAGATCAAGCACAGCGTCAGTATGTCCTTTTGCTGTCCCTTCTGAAGATAAACTCTGTGTATGCAAACGAAACATAAACAGGCTTCTGAAGATTATAGTGCCAACGGCAATCAAGCATTACAACACGTTAGTGTGAACTCCTTAATGTCTTCCTAAACAACTTCACGTTTCAAATTACTGTCACTCAACGAGACTTTTGACAGAACTATCTCTGCAACACCTGCACCTTGCCTCCTACCCCAGATCTCAGATTGCTCTGCTCACAGCTGGCTGGTGGGCTTCCAGAACTGGTTACTCCCTCCAGGCTAGTCAAAGAAATTCCATTGTTTCCAGCTAATGTGCAGCTTCTTCAGCTTCTTTCTAAACGATCCTGGCAGTTCCCTCTCTCTCCTCCCAATTAACTGAGCTTTAGGTCCTTGCAACTGCCAGCTACTACAAATTCTAATTTTTAATGGTTAAGCTTCAAAGTTTACTGGGACAGCAACTGGAAGCCTCCCATTAGCCACACCACTCCTCTTCTGTTCTTAATTCCAGGCTTTAATTATCGATATAATCAGAACAATCACCATTTCAAATTGAGGTAACAGCAGTTCTGGTAATTCAGTGATTTTCAGAAGCAAGTTTCACAAAACAAATTCTCTATCCAAGGATATTTTTTCTACTGCTTTTAAAACTAGAAGGTCTGAGTGCTCAAGTAACCTCCCTTCACAACTACACAGGGTGGTTCTTTAGCTAACACTGCAGTGCTCCTTCATTTGGGAAACCAAGCTTAGCAATATACCCAGTGTTCACCTTTCCTATTCAGTCGAGGAAATCTTCAGCACTACCTGAAGCACCTACTATCAGCAAAATTAAGAAGATTTAAGCTAAGTTATCTTCCATACTTGTTTTGCATACCAAAGGATTTGGACAAATCATAACGACCCATTCAGGCACACAAAGCAGGTCAGATTCATCTCATGTAAGTTAGCATCCAGCTTAAACCTCAGGCTTTTAAGCTTTTCTCTGCAGTTCGGTAGAAGAAACTCGGTCGTTCTCTGGGGGTGTCTCTGTGCATTCACCTTAGACAACATTGGGGACTAGCTCAAAATATGCTTAAATTTTAGATAGATAAGGCAGCGAATCCTGAGTAAACGTATTTTATTAGCATCAATCTTGTCCTTTACTGCTCAATGCGTTTTCAACTCTGAGTCACAAAATAATACTAATTTTAACCAATTGCAGACAACCATGACCCTACCTTCTGTAACCTGTCTCAACACCATCTTCCAACGTGACAGATGGAATTAAACCAGAACATCTACAATTTTTTACTGTAAAAATAGCAATAACAACATTATCCTTGCTCTAAGTTTTCTATATCCAAACAGATAAACCATTTTCCAATACTTACTTTCTTTCCTTTCTTTTTCTTCTTTTTTTCTCTCTTGTCTCCAAGCGAAAAGACTGGTTCTAAGGATTCCACTATATCAAGGTCCCAAACGTCAATAACCGGGGTCATGCTACCCACTGCAACATAATTTCCTACAAGCAGAAACCCATATGCAACCACAATTATTTAGTTACAAAACAGCGTATTTGGCAATCCAGCTGTTGTTTATTTCTTTGATTAAGTAAAACTTACACTTATGTGCCAGCATTTTCTATTTGAACATCTTTGATGATTAGAACTGACAAGGAACAATTTAAAATATCAACTGACAACATGCGTTGCCAGAGTAAAATACACTTACTTGCCAGTACACTTCCCCTTCAGTACAAATACTTGTACAAAGAAGCTGTATAAAGCTCCACTTTTAGTTTGTTTTTTTAAGGGAAAAAAAACAAAACACATTCTTTGTGCTAAAAAAAAAAATAAAAAGTTTGTAAAACACAGGAAAAAGGTTACCAAATACATAAATGCATATAAATTTTGCTGTGTTTTACAGTTACTTAACTGCATTGGCCACAATGAGTTTGAACAAAAGCAACCTTTCATTTGCAAGTGGTAAATAAAGCAGGTAAGAGAAGAGCTTGCTCTGGTCTGCTAATTGACAGTAACTTAATTATTTGTAATAAAATCAGTGTTTTAATCAAACCGCTTGTCATGGCAGCATCACCAAACAAAAAACATCCTAATATTCAGTTTTTCCATCTTAGTATCTTGGTTTTATTTCTGTTCCTATTGCTGGAGAAAATTATTCAATGGCAATATTACATTTATATACTTTTGAATGACTGACTGGACATTTACAGTATCCTTTGTAATTTACCTAGTGATTCGTCAGGGCTAGGATCAAAATTCAACCACTCCAGACACAGAGGGTAAGCTGGCAAGATAATATCATGATGCACATAAAACGAGTCCTCTTCATGATTGTAAACTGAAAAACAATTAAAGATATAGGAGACATGAGTGAAGAGGGAAAGCAAGCAACTATAAAGAGTTCACTTCTGCAAAAGGCAGATGTGGCAAATGCTAAATTGTCAAGGAGATCTAGAACACAAATTCATAGTGTGTTCAGAGTGTAGAGGGCAGAGCCTGCAAGGACTAATATTGTGCCTCACAGAATTACCCAAAACACTCCTGTGTACTTCAGATAAAGAAGTGACAAGTTCAGCAGAGCTTAGATACTTTATTCCTAGCATCCTATGCTATGCTCTGTATCCACCACCACCACTTTTTACATCAGGATACGCTAATGAAGGTTTAGACATTCATTTTTACAGAATCAACAATTAAAAAAGAAAAAAAGAAGAAATAATTCCAGATGTAATCAAAGGGGTAATGAAACTAAAAGGCAGTTTTCAAACTAGAGGAAGCTGAAGAAGTCAGATGAAGTTACTTCTAGCAGGTTTAACTGAGATCCAGGAAGAGTTTTGGTAAAGCAATCACAACATTCCCTTCAGCCAGCTATTTTTCTCCTCATAATAAAAGGATTTACCAACTGGATAACAGATAAAACTCATTAATCATCTAATAAAATGGTATCACTGTGCTGTTTTAAGTGCACGTGATAGATGTTAAGACACTAATTAAAACCTTCAGTTAACTAAGTAGCCTTAGTAATTAACTAAGGCAGGGCTACTCTATGTTACAAAATGCAGAAGCCTGGTTAATATTTGGGGGTTTTTGATTTTTATTTAATATTAATAATGGCTTAATAAATTTATACAGGGAAAATAATACAATTAATAAAATCTGTAAACACCTCCTAGAACAAGTGATATTTTGAAGTTATTAAGGATCATCTCTTCTAAAATTCAAATTATGAAGGTGGTGATTCTTCTATTCCTAGCAGTGGAAAGCACATTTAAAGCAGCAAGGAGAAAGCAAGTAAGAAAAAAAACCCAACACCAATTTCCTACTGGAAGCTTGCACGACTGTTTGGAAGAAAGATTATATGCTCAGAGAATAAAATTGCCATAGTATTTTCTAGGTGTCAAAATGAATAAAATAAGGAAAAGAAAATCCTATACAGCCTGATAAAGGCACACTACCTCTAAATAACAGTAATTCCACATTAAATACTCCATTTCTGGAAAGTGGCTGAAGCATCATGACATAAATTAAAAAAAAAAAAAAAAAAAA
>VZRU01012179.1:133650-144443 GCA_013398155.1 Pedionomus torquatus
AGAGGGGAGATTTAGATTGGATACTAGAAAGAAATTCTTTGCTCTGAGAGTGGTGAGGCACTGGAACAGGTTGCCCAGAGAAGTTGTGGGTGCCCCATCCCTGGAGGGTTCAAGGCCAGGCTGGATGGGGCTTTGAGCAACCTGGCCTAGTGGGAGGTGTCCCTGCCCATGGCAGGGGGGTTGGAACTGAACCATCTTTAAGGTCCCTTCCAACTGTAACCATTCTGTGATTCTATGATTAAATCACAACATTCTCTTAATTACCCCAGTCTATCACACACATCACTCCTTCCACCTTCAACCGGGGCTGGTTCCTACTAAAGCTCTAAGGCCTCTGTAGTAACAGAAATTAACACTTTGCCATGTAATAGGACCTTGTGCAATTGCTCTGCCTGGGTGCTCAGGTGAAGCAATCTCCTGCTTCATATCCAGGCTCTTCAAATCCTTCACTTCCCACACTGGATCACAGCTTCCTCTGCTTGAGGGGAGGGATCTGCCCTCCTGATGTTTGCTTCCACTTTGGCTCTGAAATATCCCAGCAACGACCCACCAAAATTAAAGGTTTAGAAAAACCTGTTTTGTTACCAATCTCTGAAATCTGTCCAAGGAAAAGAAATCAATGCACAAAGCCAACAGCGAGAGGGAGTTGCAGAAAGTTGTGAGGGACTGGCATCTTCACAGGAGGTGCTGCTTTTTGCCCTCTCAGTGTCCTCTAGTAGCTAACTCATTAAATCAGAGAAAATGAATAAAATGTCTGCTGGAATATACCAGAAGATAGTCTCTTACTAACATGCAGAAATCACTGCTGTTTCCATCGCTGAGATTTTAATTCAGGGGATAACTGCAAATTACATGGATGGGAAGCTGAGGTTAGGAGAAGGAGCATTTCTCATGGTAAAGCTCAAGGACTTGGCAACCAAACTTCAGCTTGGCAGAATGGAAAGGCTGCGTTATTTCATCCACATGTCACCAGACAGCACCACTGTTGCATTTTCTTTATTTTAGCCTGACTCTTCTCTGGTTCTAGAATGAAAGAGAAATAAATATATATTAAAATATTACTGCCTTTTATGCCCCCCATTTGTTTCACCGATTTGCTGCATTTTGTCTTAATGTAGAGACGAACATTCCAAGCCAAAAGCTGTATCTTTCCAGCTATTCCTTCTATTGCCCTGTAGTGAGGGCATCCCAGCCCTGCCAGGGTTCTTGATAATTGCCAATCTTGGATTTTGGTATGCTTGTCTTTTTGCTGGGCTGTTATTATTTGCTTTGCTGGTCACCTTCTCTTACAATGTTCAAGAAATTTTTCTCGTCTTCCCACGCATGAGTTGGCTACAGTTTGACTGTCAGTCTTCTAGATTCTGAAGGAAGTTCTGTGTAAGCAGATGCTATTCCCAAAGGACAGGCAGAGGGGGGTGTTATGCAGCAAAGAAGAAGAAAGTGAGGTTATTTTCCAGTGACTCTGGTTCTGTGGTTCCTGGATATTTTTTTTATTTTATTTTTTTTTTTTTTTTTCCGCAAATATACATTTACAGCATGGACATTTGCACAAAAAACACATGAGCCAGGTTTGTTTGTGTTGAAGTAATCCCCAGAGGGGGCACACCTGCTCTACCTTCCCTTCCACAGCATATAAAATCACAAAAAAAAGTTGCTTACTGTGATGGGGCTCAAGAACACAAGTACTTATAAAAAGAATCTTGGAGAGGAGGGAAGGAAGGAAGGAAGGAAGGAAGGAAGGAAGGAAGGAAGGAAAACAGGTAGCAACTAGGCACATAGATAGTACAGCTTTGAAAACTGCATTTATGAGTCATAATTTTTCTTTTCTTTTCAGAGCCTGTCCATAAATGCTGTGTGATTCCGATACCTCTCTCCATCAGTCTCAGGGTCTTCTTAAATATAAAGAAAGACCAGTCTATTAAAAATAGCATTGTTACATGGTTCCTTGGTAATCACAGTGATAAGGTCGAAAGAGTGGTGCCTCGGGCATGAAGCTCCCTGCAGACACCTCCAATAGCAACTGATAGTAACTCTGCTCTAGTGCAGTACAGCCCGCTCACCCCGAGGAACCAGCCAGGACGACTCATACATCATAATATACCAGTATAAAAATGGTCTTCTCGTTATTCAGTATCCAAAGATGACTCAGCCATGGAGGTGTGAGGCTTGGGAAAGAAAGCAGGTGTTCATTTTCTTTAATTTGGATGGAATTCTGACACAACTGTTGGAGGAATTTTGTGGTGAACCCAAAGATCTGTCCTAAATCAGGGAGAAGGCTGGATAGCTGACAGAAATGTCTCTGGAGAAGAAATGTCCATGAAGAAGGATGCATGCAACAGGAGATAAGGACCAACTTCAGATCCTGTGGAAATGAAAGGTCTCTGACCAGAATAACTGTCATCAAATATTCTCACCCCACAGTCTGTTTTGACTGGCCTTGGGCCTCTTGTAAAACCGAGCTTCTAAAACTTAAAGGCTCTATTTTATTTTTTCCTCATCAGAGCTGAATCAGGCACTACAGTATTTGTTCTCTGGCATTGGTTTTTGCCTGGAATCTCTCTCAGTGCTATAGAGGTCTCATTTCTTATTCTCTGATGAGTGGACCTGAGTTCCTTATTATTCTGAGAGACTTCCGCAAAGTAAGCCAAGACTTGACAGTAGTGATTTTCAGTGTTTCAGTTTAGTCACCGAGTCTGGAGTCGGAAATGTTGTCCTGTCTGAAGTGAAAAGCACTGTAACATTGCCCCTGTTTCTGGATCTGCATATGACACATCCCTACTTACTGCTTTTCACTGGCCAGATAGTTCTCATCATCAGGAATGTGTGCCTGCATTTTGTTCAAAGTGTCATCCTAAACATTTAGAAAGGTTCAGCTGGATTAAGTTGCCTGGCTAAGCAGAGCAAACTTTTGTTCTGGCATGGATTTACCAGGTTAGGAAAAGCAGAGTCAATGGGAAAAGTTAATAGGTCCTCCAAAGGGACAAATTCTTTTTAAGGGGCTGTATCGAGGTGCCCAGAGAGCTATGGTATTCCTTTTTTGCACTAAGGAAGGCAGAAGAGAACTGGTGGATGGAGTAATGTTGAAGCAGCTGTTGCCAGCAGACTCTTCAATAACTATTTGAAAACTTGAAGACCTCCAGTGTCCAAGGCTCTGCAGGTTCCTTGATCAACCTTGAATCATGAAACTGTCAGAGACACTGTAAACATTTGTAATATGAGAGCTGGAAGATACTACGAGACTATGAAAAGATTTGTACTGCAAATCACACATCTGTAAGCAAGAAAACAAAGAGAATTTTATGTGTTCTGAGAGAAGGTATGCTGTAGGCTTATGGCTGTGGTTCAGCTGACCTCTTCAGATGAGAAGAGGGGAAAGGGATTAATACACCAGCATGGCATAGTGCATTAAGAAAGAAATGTTCTGTTTTCTAAATTAGTTGCAATGTTAAAATCCTAGATATGCTGAACAGCTAAAAGCAAAGTCACAACATCAAGAAATCCTTTAACTTAGGACAGAAAGAAAGGAGTACTTAAGAGTGGCTTTGAAACACCAAGAGCAGCCACAAGTCCTCAAGGTTACCTTCTGATTCTCTATTTGCATTCCCTGTGTGTTTCTGTGAAATACAAAGCATGAATAGTGGGAGGAAACCAAAGGAAGATCAGATCTCAGTGGGGCAGCATCTTGTCAAGGGAGCCTACATACCCTAATTTCACAGAGCAGTGTAGCCTGGGGGGAAGAACTCTTGAACTGATAGCTAGGCATAAAGATAAGTTTTCAGGTAGTTGAAACAAGGCTGCTTTGGTTTTCTTTCATCCATGATCTCCTTAAGGAGTTCTCTGGGAGAGCACCAATCTCCTCACTTTACAAGATAAAACAGCCTTGCGCTAAGGTTTGTTCTTCCTGATCTTACGTATTGCTTTTGGTGCTCTTTGCTTAACTTTGTGGAATAAACTAGGTCTGTCACTTATCTTTTAACTAGTTTAGTAAGAAGTGTGATCTCAATGTGAACCTCATACACATTAAAGGCATTAAACCTTTATTGGGATACAGTGTTATAAGGGCAGAGAGATATGTATACGGAGCATCTGCTTCCCCAAAATGTGTGATAATAGCTTGGGAGTGAGAATCCCATCATCCCTGCAATGACTGCTGTAAGACAGTGCTGGAACCAGTATAAAGGAAGGCAAAAAATATGGTCAGTGCCCTCTCAGCAATCTGGAGTGAAGGTAGCTGGATATGGAGACTAGTCACATTTGCCACATACAGCCAATAGAGAAAAATAACTTTAAGTACATTGATAGAGATTAGAAATCCAGGACTAGAGAATTGAGAGGAAAAAGAGGCGTGTGGGAGAGGAAGAACCAAGATGCACATGAAGGTAGGACACAGTCAAGGACCCAAACTGTTCTTTGCCAACTTACACAGAGAAAATGAAGTTGAAAAGAAGCACAGAATGATACAACATGCTAAGGATTTACTAGTAAAGGAAAGTCAGTAGACATATGGGTATGGGAAAAAAAAAACAACTGGCAGTGCTCCACGTGCTGGGACTCAGCCAAGTTGTGTGAGTTCTGCCCCGAAACAGTTGTTCTCACAGCAGGCAGGAAGCGGGGTCCGTGTGCCTTGCCCAAGATGCCCCTATGGCCTTCAGCTCCAGACTTTGCCAACCAGAGGTCCCACAGTGTCAGTGTACACTCGGGTGAGCACTGGGAGAAGTGGCATGTGTGCATGTGATGGAGCTGCCCTCATCCCTCTGAGGGCTGATGGACACATCGAAGCACCTGAGGACTCTCACCCCTCCATGTCCCACGGCAGTGATGGGAGACATTAGGGACAGTACTCCTCTCAATGGTGACACATCTTTATTTCCCTCACGTCTAAGTATGTTGTTCAATACTGATTGATTCAAATATCTGCTATTGCAGGAGGAGACTCCCAACTTACAGAAGCCTTGTAGAGCGTGGCTTGCAGAGCAGAGGGGCTGGTAAGCTCTAGGAGGGTAGCCAGGCAGAAGGGCTGCGCTGGGTATGGCAGCACAGGTTCTCAGATATCATTTACCTTGTAGTCATACATCTTCATAGCAAAGCTTAGAGATAGCCAGCTCACACGCCCACTCTGGAACAACATTTTCCCTGAAATACTCATTAGACAAAATGAAAGCCACTGCAGAAATGTTCATTAAAATACAAGGCTCTGTTGACATGGGAAAAATGGGCTGATACTGCTACACACCTAGAAATATGCTTGTATAAGCCACTATGCAGATTTTATTTTTCTTTAAATATTATTTCTGGGTGGTTTGAATGTTCCTGTTACTTTCTAAGTAGTCAAACTGAGAGATACAATGATCTTTTTAAGTTACACAGATGCCTCTGCTACCGATTCCATCAGCAGACCTACTTCAAGGACTTCTGACAGTGTTTTTGCCTCAGGACAAAACCTGGGGCTCCTTTAGGTGAGCCCCAGTAGGTAGCAGTGGTGGTTGAGACATTGCTGTCCTGTGGCAGAGAAAACAGACTGGGCAAGACTACCTAAAACATTAATTAGCTCAGTGAACATGTGCCAAAGGAGTCAGTCTCTAGATGTTTAGACTGTTCAGAAAAAACTCAAAAAATGTGATCAGAAAGCAAAGCAAAAGCATAGATGAGTTTACAGAGAACCCAGAGGAATGGTGTTAACAATTGTATCTAAACTTCCTAATTTTTCTCAGTAAAGAGTTCACTTAGATGCCCAGAAATAATGTTTTAAAATTGTTCTGGTATCATTGGCTGGGAAAGGAGACAACTCATCCCAGTTTGCTACATGCAAAACTTGCTTTGTTTCTTGCCAGACACTGGGGAGACGGTCAAGAGGGCCTGCAACTCTTACAAATTTTTAAAAACTGTAGGGTTCCTTGTGAGCTGCTTTTCCAACTCTGCTTCTGGACAGTTGAGCTTGCAGAGCCCAAAGGCTTCTGACAGAGCCAGGATCCTGGTCTGGAGAGTCACCCAGCCTGGTTCATTGACTCCCACAACTCACATCCAGTCCATGCTTGAAAGGTTATTACCACCTTTTGCCTCCTGGACAAACCTGTCTTTTAATAATCTGGTACATTATGAAGAAAGGACTTGACTCCAAATCCACTAAAAACATACAACCCAGAAAACACTGTAAATTAATTTAAATTAAAAAAAAAAACAAACAAAACAAAACAAAATATTTTTCCAAGCCTGATTTTTGTGCTCATGCCAAAGTTAATCGGTTCCCGTGATTTATTTCTGACTTCTCTTTGAGATACTGATTTGTGACGCTTATGTATACACTTGCAGCAATGATGTGTAATGAGTCAAGTTTCCAGCCTTTTGGGTCTTCAGGCATCCAAATGGTCTGGCTACGATGCATTTGCAGATGCTTAATTTTAAGCACCACATAGCTCCATTCCCTGGTCTTACGTGCCCATTTTTTTGCCAGATCAGGGCTCAGAGAAGTTTTTGGAAAGAGCCTCCCTGTCACTTCTTCCCACACCCAGCAACCACGCTGACATTAGCGTATGGGGGAAAACAGCACCAGGATTTCCAGATGTAAAATCCCAAACACTTGTGCTTTCTGGGAGACAGTTCTGTGGAGAACCCCAGTCCTGCTGCTGTCTGAAGGACATTCAGAAACACCTGGAGAGAAGAAAAAACAACAAAAACACTCACAGCAGCCATTTCCTAGGCTAGAAAACAATGGAATTTTTATTGAACAGAGATGGCTCATAAACACGCTCAAAGGAGTTCCACCTGCTGTTCAGCAATATTCATTGCCATCTGATAATAACCTATGGGGGCAGCTGTATAAAATAGGAATAAAATACCAAATTGCTATATTCATTAATAACTTTGCCTTCCACATACAGAACTGTATGTTATTTAAAGTCTGAAAATAGACTACAATTGTTAGCATTTAAACCAAACCTTTATGATAACAAATATACAAAAAAGGCAGTGAATATATTAAACATTTAAATCAATAGCGTACATTTCTCAGAAGTAAACATTGAGCAAACAAAGCCACCAATGATGTTCGGACGTCAGGTAAAAGTTTCAAGGTCAAGCTCCAAACACTGTAGCTTTCCTAAAGCCATAGTGGCGTTACACTTTTTTTCTAGCTCCTACGTGGAAAACTACCTAGCAGGAACATTTGAAAATGCGGCAGGAAATTGGAAGTTTCCTAAATCCTCATTGTATTTCTGTCGAAGCACCTGCGGAGACAGAGGAGGCAGCAGGAGTTAAGCACTTTGCCTTTTGCAAAGGGTTGGGGTTTGAATTCCGTTATAGATGAGGGCAACAGCGTCCTCCTACCAAACACGAATTCCAGCGCTGACAAAAAGAGAAGTATCAGCCTGACAAACTGCATTGACAAATCAGCCTTGCAATTTGCGCTGAACAGAATGGGACTTGCACACCCGCCTATTTACTGAAAGCCTGTGCTACTTCTGCTGCACAGAAAAAGCCTCCTTCAGTAGTTGACCTAATGCCTGAGTTTGAAAGCTCGGGATACCTACATACACTCAAAAACAATGTGACAAATCTACTATCAATAAAAACATGTTTTAATGCCAACAACTAATAAAAGGTCATATCGCAATATTGCTCACAACATAAATGTACAATTTGCACAAAACATGGCTCTTCAACATGAATATTTTGCAAGCTACAATATATATATATATAATATGTATAATTTCTTCTCTTAAAGAATTATATGCCAGAGTGCATGCAAAGAATTTCAAAGCAGTAACACAACAGGAGCAATCACTTGTTTACAGGTTACTGAAACCATTCAATACAGAAACACTGGGATATTAGATAAGAGACAGACAGATAGGTAGATGTATATACACACTGCTTTTGCGTGGACCTTCCCGTATTACACCAGAAGTGTGGGTTCCTTATAAGCTCCAACCCCTGTGAAAGGCTGATCCAAATGGGGCTCTGAACGTTCTCCACACTCTTTGACCATAAATCACTTCTGTTGGAGATGACAGCAAAGGAGGCACTTGTCCTTTAGCCAGGAGTGGAGGCAAGCAATCTTCTCCATAGCCAACATCTGTTTCAGTTCCTGCTCCTTCATTTCTAAGCAGTGGGTGGTGAGCATCTATCCATCCTACGTTTTCAGCTGGTCCCAAACAGTCTCCTGCAGCCTTTACAGTTGGAAACCCAAGCCTGGAGAACCTGGATCTCCTAAACAGCAGTGCACAGCACTGCCACCATTCTAGTCAGATGTATGTACAAGGGATGTCACGTATCCTCTGGATTAAAATTTACATAGAGTATATACAAATAAAGCTATTCTATCAAGGTGCAAGTTTATTATTCTCTGGTGTGTTCCAACGAAGATTTCTTAAAAACCTTTACACAGACCCACCAGGAGAGTTTACACAGAGCTGACATTTTGTCATAGTTCATTACGTAGGCTTCAGTCCGTAAGCTCTGTAACAGAAACTCCCATTGCTTTCTCTTGGGAGTTCTGCCCATGCACAGGACTGGGTTGGGCAGACTACGGTCACGTCTAATATAATTTCTTTGACTGCAGTGCATGTTTCACTGGAGTGAATTGGCACCGTGTGGGGTTTTTTTTTGGCCCCAGGAAATCATCAATCTCTATGAAGTGAGGCAGGCCATGTAACTGGACATAAGGGGGTTTGCAGTTCATGTGCCCAGTCCGGCTTTCCTTGCTTTTGATGGGACTGTGGTATGTAAAGCTGGCGCAGTTTGGCCCTACGGGTATGTTTGGAAGTCCTTGGCACTATTTTACACTAGCTGATGGCAGGCAATGCCCTCAAAGAAACTTAAAGCAAAAAAGAAAGAAGACCCAATGTAATTTACTAAACAGTAAACATCAGACTGATCCACTAAACAGATGGGTATGGAATGCAACTTATCTAAATTTAGAATGGTTGATGTTTTCTTAGGCAGGTCTAAATTCATAAAACTCCCACCCCACGCAGGCCTCATTCTGCAGCATTTAAACATATGATGCTTCTAATAAAGTCATTGGAAACACTAAAGCTGTGATCAACGAGCAGAAGGAAAGCCTACCCTCTCCCATTTCTCTTCAGAAGAAAAACCCTCAAAACTGTGCAACTCGCGCATGTAACATAACTACATGTTTATGATCCCCGCTGAAGTCAGGCTGCTGTGTGCAATGACAGCAGGATTTGGCCTTCAGCCTTTATGGTGTACCAACCACAACGGTGCAAATGAGTGGATGGGAAATTATATATGCTGGAGCATTAGAGCCATACAGCCTTGCAGTAACTCCCATTAAAGATTCCCACTGATTTCATGAGAGCCACCGAGCAGACTAACAAGCGCATGTTCTGCACCACGGGAGTTAAGTTTTTCAAAAATCTTTGTCCAATACCATTTTCCTCCATTTTGTAACTTGATTATAAGGAGGCATTCAGGGCAGAGGCACGTCCCCTCAAGCTAAGGGCAGTATTTTACACTAGAAACAAAGATCTTGTTAATTTTCCTCTTGTTCAGAGTAACACAATATTTTAAAAAACCCAACGTGCTGGTTTCACATGCTGCCCTGCCTTTGTACAGCCTTAACAAAATGACATCTAGCAATGACAAATGAAGTGTAATCTCATTGGAGATTTTAAAAGGATCAGGGTAAGACTGAATGGGGTTTAAGATAACTTAAGGTGCACTCAAAGAAGGTGCTTTCAGAGGTTTCCCAGCGTCGATGCTAAAGACCCGATTATGTGATAGAACACATAAAGCCTTCTGATCTTGCCGGCTGAATACATTACACTCAAGGGAAAATTATGTTCATTTTAAAAACAGTAATTAAGGAAAAAAAAAGGCAAAAGAATTTAAACACACACATTTTAAAATAAAATTCAAGTTGTGGCCACAGTAGACCAAAGCTGCCACTTCAAATTATGGCTGAGCTCCTCTGTTTTTTAAGACATGCCCTTCTGCTTTGTTTCAGAGCGCCCTAAGTTAGTGTCTGCAGTGGAAGGGTTTACTCTGGAACATTAACAACACAAAACAGGCAATTTTCAAAAGGATCTAACAGATGTGAAAGACTGACATCTTCAAACAAACTACAGATGCTTATCTGTCTTTTGGAGAAAAAAATATTTGGTTCCAGAAACATTTGTATTTCTTTCTCTATTGAAAAACATCTGCCATCCTATTGTCTATACTCTGGTTCTCTCTACTATTGTATTTTTATCCATCATAAATGGAAAGCAAAGGGGAAAAAAGTCTCACCTCTATTGCTAATTGTATATGACCTCAAACATGCCTGTAAAGCCACAAACCAGTATTTAAGCTACATCTGTGGGATGGAGGATGGTATCTCTGTGTTTACTGGTGATTACTGTTGGGTTGTGTGATCTCTCATTTGTTTCTCAATAAAAAGCCAAGTGAAACCTTCCCACAAAACCCCAACAGCGGATGGCAGCAACAAAACTACTTTGATAGGAAAAAAAAATAATAATCAAACAAGCTCATAAAGATCATCACAAATGCAAAACAATGACAACCATTTCTGGCTTTATTTTACACAAATTTGGAGTCTGCCTAGAAGCTGCGAAAAATCGAGTAGTTTGATGGTTCTGCACCATTCGGAAACCATTTTGTTATGGCACAATCTTTCCTCTGGCTTTTCTTTTTCTCTTCTAGCTTGGTGTTCAAAGACACCTCAGAGCCTAGTGGGAACAGATGTGAAGAGGAAGGAAGTGAGGGAGAGAAGGAAGGAAGGGAGGGAGAGAAGGAAGGAAGGGAGGGAGAGAAGGAAGGAAGGGAGGGAGGGA
>VZRU01012179.1:144613-176173 GCA_013398155.1 Pedionomus torquatus
GAAAAAGCTGACCCACAGACAGGGCTAACTCTTCTGTCTTTTCAGGCTCGCACTGGGGTTTCCCCATTCAGCCCTTCTTTTCAATAGTAAACATAAAGACACAAGCCCAGCCCTTCAGAAGTGGATGACAGAGGAAGGATTTCTTCCCCATTTAAAGATCAAGATCGTGCTTTCTAATTACAGATATGCATTTGACTTGGAAAATGTGAGATGCGCAAAGACTTCAAAGGTGATATAGTATGAAAGAGAGATGGAAAACAGGCCTAATCCACAGACTAGAAAAAATCAATGAAAAGGCTTGCAGCAATTTTAATGGGGGAAATTTCATCATGCTTTCATGTTTGGTTTGTGAATGATGTTGTAGTACAGTCTTAACTCGTATTTTTCCTAGAATTTTAATACATCCTTCATTTAACATGTAAATTATTTCTTGAACCTTGTATCAAATATTTATAAATGCTAAACTAGGTACAAAGTGAAACCCGTTTGGGAAAGTGGAGCGGAGGGAGGTTTAGCTGCACTAATGGATATTGCATTAATGCTTAGCATCAAGGAAGGCTGACTGCCATTAACAAGAAATCTCATTACAAACATGATTTCACGCCTCATAACATATCCTGTAGAACTATTTACTGTCCATCTCTCTCTCTCTTTCGAGTATACAAACACACAAAGACAACTATGGACAGAAAACCCAAAGCATTGCATATGCTTAACTCTTCTTCCCAATAAAGAAAAAAAGCCAACCAACACAGCACAAAAAATCCCAAAGCCATAGAGAAGCAGAAAATGCCCAGCTTGAACTGCACAGAACAAATTGTTTAACAATGCTACTCCTGTCCTCAATGCCTTAAGATGCTTTCCAGACTTCAGACTAATTGACAGCCTGCTCTGAGGATAACTAATGCACAAATGGTATTAAAACAAGCTTTCGGATGAGTGGGACTGAAGGACACTGTAGTAGCCCACCTGTTATTGGGGGGTGGGGAGAATGTTATATTTCCTATGGGGTTTTTTGTTTGTTGCTCTTCATTATGTTATGGTTCAAAAAACACAGGATTTAGCTGCTTCTGCTGTGTGGCAGTTGGCAGAGTGAAGAGAGAGTGGGGAAAAAGAGCCATAACCTTATCTTGGGGCTGTAAACAGCAGAGATGCATTATCCAACTTTCCCCATAATGCTGAAGAGATCAGTAGAAGGAATGTCCTGCACTGCAGAGAATGGGATTTACTTATTTATGGTACTTATAATGCTCAGGCACCTCTACTCCGCACTGGTACAGCACATACTACTATACAAGCAGCCCCAACACTCAGAAATACGGGCAGGAAGTGACACACTGGTCAAAACATACTGATGGGACTTAAAAAAGTTAAGTTTTTCTAGTATTAATTGGCAGTTAGCCAGGAACGTGAGGTCAGAAAGCTCTCAGATACTTTCCTTTAGTCCTTGTGTTCTTCAATGGATAAACATAAACTCATAACTCAAGGAAGACTGCATGTTTTACCACGTCCCCAAATGGCACAATTAGTCATGGGGTCAATAACAGTGAGGCAAAAATCAGTTCCTCAGGTGTTGAATCGACTGTCCCAAATTTGTGTATCAGTGGTCTACCCAGGCTTGAGCAGGTCAAGGAGGGTATTTGATCGAGTGCACAGCCGGATGGTGGTGAAGCAGCTTTCACTCTCATGAGACTCCAGGGGCCTCCTGTGCTCCAACCTTCCACCCCAGTGAGGCGCAGCCTGCGCCAGGGCACAGGGGACCTTTGACCGTGCTCAGGGGCAAACCTCAGCCCGAAGATGCACAGTGAGATCTTTAAATGCTACACAGAATACAGAGAAGGAGACTTTGGGAAAGCTCATTTGAAAGCCTCTCACGCAGTAAGCTATAGGATAGTCAATTTATCCACTGCTGGGCAGGGGAAAGGGTAAGGCTGGGCTCTCTTGAACCTGTGGCTTGAACAAGTCCAGATGTTTTGAACCATGTTAATCCACCCCTGCCAGAACACACGAAGTGTTAAGGCTTTGACCTTAATTAATTAAAATGACCTCCTTTCACACTGGCTTTTTCTAAGGTGGCTGTCTTTCTATTTTGTCTGAGCATCTCTATTTTCTAACGTGGCTTATTTTAAACCATGAATGATTTCTGATTGGATATTTCAGAGAGGTTTCTTCCCTGTCTTTGTTTGCTTTAGAAAGGCAATAAGAAACAAGATTGCCTCTCACTGCGCCGGGCAAAGCCAAGTAATGGAAGTTTTAATGAAAGCACAGCAGCAGAGATGATGGGAAGTGGAAAGACCGAAGTTAACCACACACAAAGGGGCTCAGGCAAATTCACTCTTGCATCTGCAGCAATGGAGATATTTATAAGGACAAAGAAAAGCTACCAGTAGCCAGAGCTCCACAGCCGTATCTGAGCAGTGGGACTGAGCAAACCCTCCCCGGGAGCACTGATCAGACCAGAGCCAAGTGGGCTGGTTGGGGATGCTGAGAAAGGGGAGGGAGGTGGAGCTGCTTCCTCCTCTCCTGCCCTGTCCTCTGCCCTTCCTTTGCCCTTTGACGTCATGGGGACTCAAGAGTTGGAGAGCAAATGAAGCAGGAAATAGGGAACAGTATACCTCTGTAATCTGAGGCAAAGATCTGGGGTCTGACATTTAAATTCTTGCACCTGGTCCTTTTCTCTTACCGAGACCCCTTCATTAACTCGCCATCCAACAGGGACAGAAACCTTGGCTTGCTCTAAGCATGCCCATTCACACAGCAGGATGAAAAGAACAAAACTGTAAGCCCAAAGAAGGATGAAAAATACCTCTCCGTAGGAAAACAAACACCAAAACTACTGTTCTGGTACATCACAAACAATCAGGTGGATAGATTTTAGCCAACTAAACAGCATGGCTTGCAAACCACAAGATGTTTGTAGAATTTAACGCGTCCAGCCAACGCACACTCTCTTACGAGTTGCAGCCATGTGTCCTGGGTGTTTTAGCGACCAGCAGTCCAAGCAAAGCACAAAAAGCATCGTCTACTGAGAATGCATTAACTGTGGGAGATGCCGCATTTGCAACCTCTGCACATGCCTAAGATAACAAACGGCAGGCCATCCACGGCCATTCCATGCAGGAAGCCTTGAGCCAAGCCGAAGGAATGACAATCTAATGGGAACAAAAAGAAACCAAATACCCGCCTCCTGACCACACTGAGCTTACTTCCTCGGTTCTTAGGCTCACTGAAGGCAGCTGACAAATGCCTGTTAACTTCTGCAGGTTTCCAGATTTTCCTTCTGCTTTGGGCACTGCATTTGTCATCTTTTCAGCACAGTCTCATTGAACTCACGGATCATTGACTCACAGCTGAAGACTCAGCTTCGCTACTTTTTCCTCTTGGAGACCAGTTATAAACGGTAGGTCAGGAGCAATTCTACTGAACTGTGATAAGCTGGTCAGAGCAGGTAGCCTTAGTTTTCACCCACTGAGATAATGGGCCTCACCTCAAAATAAATAAGAAGTTAAAAATATGAAAAACAATCAGTTTGTTATGAATGTATGGTAGATGTGATCTGAAGTGCTACGGGTTAGAGATGCAAATGTTGTGCTTATAGGTAGACATCTCAAATTAGGCATGTTCTCGTCTACAGGGTTTCAGATATTGAATGCTATTTCAAGGTTAACTTGCTAGAAGCTAATTTATTTAATATTAGCAAAAATTCTAAGCAGCCTTTTAAACACTTATGTATTTCAACATCTCTAGACCAGGGGATGAAAGTAACATCAGGCCCTTCATTTCTGTAAAGCGCTTGCTCACATGAAAGACGTGCTGACAAACAAACCAACTTCAGGTCTTTGACTTTTAGGTAACTCTTGTTCATAAAAAAATGTAATAAAATCACCCACCAACTTCAGAGGGAGCTTTAGTGAACGCAGGCTTCAGGATGTCACCTTTTCAGCAGTCTTTTTAAGACCGAGTCAGCTCCCGAGGGACACAATGCTTGCAACCAACTTTGACAAGTTCTGCAAGTTCTTGGCTTCTCCTAGGATTTTTAACCCATAGATAACAGTACTAGAAATGGCTTTTTCTCTAAGATGGCCTAAAGCCTTGCCTTGAGTGTGGATGTGAGAACTTCACCACCACCTGTATTTTTCTTGAACCTAAAAAAACCACCTCTGCACAGGGTCCTGCATACCTGAGCCCCCAGACCTAGTTACATCACATGCTGTAACAGAACCCTCTTCTGATTTTGGACAGGTATGGGGAGGGAAGAAGAGATGCCCTTTCTTTTTACTCACCACACCACCACAGAGCAGTTTATTTCAGTGCAAGCTGAGGATTTCCCTTTTTCCTTTAATCTTCAGAGCAGCACGTTGAGCTACACTGAAACAAAAGGAGAATTTCCGAAAGCCAGTGCACCACACACTGCAGCTCATCCAGGGCTTCTGCAATGTTTGGTATGAAGCCAGTGGCCAGTGGAAATTCCACACCAAAAGGCTCAGTGTACAAAAGCAGCATGTGAAGGATTCAGCAAGCAGCTCTCATTACAGCCAACAGAAGCCTGGCTACTAAGCCTTCACACCTCTTTAAAGATGTTTCCTCTGTCTTTAATAGACATTTGCACAAATCTACTCCGAAGCCGAGACCAAGCAGGCAAAAAGTTTTAGCCGGGAAAAAAAAAAGTCCTAGCCGTTAGGAAGCTGGCTCTTTTCCAGAACAGAGAGCATCTGGCCACCAGCTGTGTTTAGAAGACAGCAGGCGTAAGGAATAGATCAGGGGGAAAAGGAACGAGTAGGCAGTGCTGAAATTTGTCATGAAAAGAATACCAGCCTTCCTCTGTGATGTCCAAAACCTTTGCCCTCCTACATTCCCCATCCTTTTCTCTTCCCAGTTCTCAAGCCAATTATTGGAAAATTGCCCATTCAGAAGAATACAGATACTTTTTCTGGGCTTGGGAAGGAATCCAGCAGGGCTCTAGAGTCAAAAAAACCCAAGGGAAGTGTGGAAACTGGCAGCATGTGAGGGAAAGTGGAAATGTGAGGGAATTCTGGAAACTAAGGGAGGACCTTGTAGAGAGGCAGAAAGAAAGATCTGCCGTGAGGCAGGGGCAGGATGCCTGTAAGTCTTCAAATATTACAGCAGTGGATTAGTATAAAAAAAAGACAGACAGAAAAGAACAGAAACAGTCCTTCACTCATTACAGGCTGGAAAGTTTAGACTTAAAGAGAAAATCACAAGTTTTTCTACAGTGGTTGTATTTTTTTTTCCTATTGCACCTAGACTGGAGGCAATCTTTTCCCTCAACATTTGTAAATTACTGAAACTCATACAAAGACTAAAGAAGGAGAGGGCTTTTTATTTCCTAAGATGATAATACCATCTCTCTAAAAAAAAAGCTAATAAAATGCCCTGCTGGAAATAGCCTTATCTGATAGGAATGGTATTCATGGGTACCCACTGAAACTCACACTGGTTTTTAGATTAAATTGACAACAGAGCCCTTCCTGCCCAGCCCCAGATTAATGAAATGAAGAATCCATGCATGAATCCATGTATAATAAAGCTTGGAGACTATGAAACAGGCTAGAAGATTGGATCAGAATTGCAATTGGACTTGATGAAGTGGGGAAATTGCCCCAATTAAAGCCGTACAAATTTAATAAAGACAAGCTGAAAAATGTTATACTTTGGAAGGTGTAGTAAACAAACACACAAATGAAAATGGAAACTCCTGGGAAAGCAGCAGCAAATCACTCAAGAATTGTAAGAGAAGAGAGACTAGATCAAAATTGGCAATTGGATATTCTTGTAGAAAATATTCTGGAATGTATTTTCTGATATGCTGTACAGGACACAGTTACTCTGCTTTGCTTGTTACTGTGTAAAACCCCTGCTGGAGTTCTGCAGCTTTGGAGAAACTGGGGAGTCATGAGGGGAATGGCAGCAAAAATCAGAGACGTGGAAAATACTATCAAAGGAAGTAGAAAAGACTTACACCAGCGAGAGAAGTAGGATAGTTCCTCTCATACATAAAATAATCTTGTAAGAAGATTTTGTAAGATCATTTGTTCTTCCTGTTAGTCAAGTAAAGTGGCTCAATCTGCAGTAAATTCCAAACAGTCTCTCAGGAGAACCGTCCAATTATGATAGTGATGGTGGTCATGGAGCCCTGCCACTGGACATTTCAAGAGCCAGCACATTGGTGTGGTTCAGCTAGACCTCACCCAGCGTCATGAAAGAAGAGGTGGATTAAAACCACGATTTCAAACTTTACTCTGTGACCTCACAGGTCTGCTGACTAATTCTAGGAGAAATGAAGGCTTCACATTCCAGGGTTACACAGGGGTTGGCCAGAAGTGAAGGGAGTCATGGGTCAAAAAAGAATGACAAGTCATCATTATACATTATTTTAAGGTTCTTTTCAGCTATACATCTGTGGCTTTGGGATTACCAATGGTTTGAAGGGCAAAAGTTACTTACTCCCTTATACATCAACAGCCACAATATCTTCCTGTAACATCTCAGAACAACAGGTTCCTGGGGCTCTTTCTCTCCTATCATTTGCTAGACACCAGCAAAGCCGATCTCACAGCAGCAGCGGGTGCTATGCTTTCTGTTGTGCTCACCCACCCAGATCCACAAGACCCTGAAGCAGCAATGGGACACACGAATGTGTGGGCTGACACAGCTCTGCTGGTGGACTCACACAGTCTGTTTGGAGGCAGCTGCACTCCGCTAAAGCCTTTGGCTCATGTTTGCCCAAAGACAGTGACCACTCAGTCCACGTAGGGCCACCAAAGGACATGCTATGCTTTGCCTCTGAAAGAAAACCAGTGAACATTACTAGATACTGTCAACTCATCAGAGCAACTAGGAGTTATCAGTGTTTCCTTCCTCAGGAGTCCCAGGCAGGTTCCTACAAGTGCTCAAAAGACATCATCTTCTGGGACAGCCTGTGCACGCAGGACGCTACATCTCATTACCAAAAGCACTGTTAGTATTTGAGCTAGAAAGAGGGGTACACCACTTGTGGCTACCATCATAGCAGTCTTCCTATCCACAGGTGCACCTCCTGGGGGCATGTTTCCCAGAAAAAGCTATTTTGCCTACAGAAATAGGTGTATGCAACTCCTGACAACTTCAATGGGCACTATGCACGTAACCAGAGGAAAAAATTTAGTATCATGCTTATTGGCTGAAAAACTTTGCTATTTTAAAGCATAAAGCTGCAGGGTGAGGTCTGCTCCTGTCTAGTAATCATTGGCATGGAAGGATGAGTTTTCATGGATGAGGAGGCACACCAAATGACAACATGCACCCCCGCATGTTGCTGTTGCATCAACCACGGTCTCACTTCTCTATGATCGCAGCATTCACACAGAAGTTACCATTACCTAAATGTTCCAGACAACATCTTGTGTGAACATCTACTATGCAGGAAAAAAAAGCTCCTAATTGGCTGACCTGCTGTGTCTCTGCGACATTAGTGGCAGTTTAGACATTTTTGTAATTTGTTACAGAACCTGTAGGGGCTTTAAAAGACCAAACACATAGGAGAATTTACACCTCAGAGTCATAAAACAGCTTCCTACTGTGTTAATAACTAAAGCCAAAACTGTGTTCTCTGAGCACACCAAAAGCTATCAACATGGAAGAGCATCCAACGTAGATACTTCAACAAAAGATCAAGAGGTTCACTTGCACTGTCAAAATAAAACTTCTGAAGCCTATGAACTGGGCACAGTTTCTGGAAGGCATGCTAGAAAATAAATGCATTAATGTCACTTTGCCACGGAGAAGGCAACATCTTTGCCTACTTCTTGCTGTGGTTTTCAGAGACAGAGCATCAGGAATGTTGTGGCACATAGCAGATTTGTCTTGCTAACAATATGCTGCAAAATAAATGAAGCTTTGACATTAAACCACACCCCTCCATCCCACCCCACCCAAACCCTGCATTGTACATAGCCTATACATTCTCAGGATACAGTGAGAAATCATTCTATAGTACATATTTAATTATAATTTAAAAAAAGTCTAACTCGGACACAATCTCTGGCCAGTAGCAAAGTATTGACACATTACTGAAGTAAACATCTGTTATCGTCCCTTCACTGCAACAAGCAGAAACCAGCATCTCGAGAAGGGTCTCCGGGGGTATCATATCACAACCAATTGCACCAAATAAAAAAAAAAAAATAATAAAAATGCTAATTTCACAAATGAAGTTTGACAAGAAGTAACATTGCATTTGTCTTGGCGAAACAAAGCACAAACGTAACATTTCACAGGTACAGTTACCATGCAAATGCATGTTGAGTTCTGGCATTGTTTTTAACCCCAAATCACAAGTAGCATGCAGTTCTCCTGCCCGCCCCCCCCAACTACTGTATTAGAGATAGTCTGGGTAAAGTACCTCTTTGGTGTAACCATAGCCCGTATAGGCAAGATTATACCACCCTAGGAAAGAATACAAGCAAAACTTGATCATATGTGTGTTTGCACAATGTACATTTTACCATTAAAAAAAAACAAAACGTGTTACATAGATTCTCAAACACAGCTCTGTCGAAAATTAAATTTTAAGCTTAAGAAATAGTTTTTAAACTACAAGGCCACCCCATTAATTTTATGAACAATTTAAAAAGTTCCCACCCCTAAAAATCTGCCAGTATACTTCCTCAGCTGTAACAGTCTTACCCACTCTCTAATACAGTTGATCTTTGCTTGACAGCAATAACAGTTCTTACATTTCTCAAATGCACGAGATAATGGAATCCGGGATAGATATAGTCCTTAAACGTGTAACACTGGAACAAATCCGCCTTAAATGATTAACGGGTCAATTCGGGTGTTCCCCGACACCACCACGCAGGCAGGGGCTTCTGCTGTTCACTGATGTGAGTTCTGGCTTTTGTTGGCATCGAGCTCCACGACCACACACGTGTGTTCAGAATTTGGGTACAACAGCACTTCACCGGATACTCTTGTACCCCGTTTGCTCAAAAACACGGAGGAGCACTGTGTTCTGTATTCCCTCATCCAAACGGGGCAGCAGATCCAGCACAGCACCTTTGGCCAACACAGAACTATTCGGATGCAAAGTAGAACTTCTTAATATTTTTTTTTTTGTAGTCATTTAAGCAACTGCAACGGATTTAAGCAACTGCAACAGCAGACTTAACTTGCAGGGTCTTTGTTAGAAGGTTACCGTCTTCCTCAGCTTTATACAATGGAGCCCTTTGAAGAAGATAAATGAATTGACTGAATCCTTGTGGCCAACGTCCTCTGTAAGTCTTGTAGTACATTTTGACCAGATGTTTCTCCGTTCTTGTCATACAACAGCTGTTTGAAAGCTTCGTTTTCAATGAGGACCATCATATTTTTAAGAAAGTAGCCTTCGCAATAGGCAGCTAGTTCTGTGACTCCGAGAAACTACAAGTGAAATCAGAGAAAGATAACTATTCTGATAAAATCTGCTGAACAAATACAGTGCATAAGACCTGCACACAAATAAATATACAAACTAAGTCTTTCAGACAGGCAGTGTCACCCTTACGGGTATGTATGTGAGAGGGGATGGAGTTAATCGGTGTTTTATACTTAAGATTCTGGTCACAATTCCACGCTGTAAGGCCATGGCTGTTGAGGAAACAACCTTCAGGACTGACTCTTTGCTCCTTTGGGAATTAGTGGGAGTTTCACCACAGAGTTCACTAGACCTATGATTTCATGCTAGAAGTTACACCCTGAAACTATAGGTTTGAGACAACTTACTACAGACCTTACTATGGTTTAATCAACGCTGTCTTTAGCAAGGATGAGACATATGATCTGTCATGTGAAGTTTCATGCTTTAAGGAATCTTTGGAGAAGAAATAGAGGTTTGCAGAGCATGTGGTTTGGGCCTGTCAGTATCCCCTTTATGCTGAAACATGTCTGGGTAATAGGCAAGGATACTGTAATGTGCAAGGAAACCTTAACGTTGGGAGCAGAAATGTATAAGTAAACCTTAAATCACCCATACCGCTTTTTTGATGGGTGACCCATACTGGTCATCACCCACTGGCTTGATCCTGTGGTCACACAAAGCATATAGCCATGATATTCCACTATAAGTGTAATTATAAGCCATGAAAATGGAGAGGGCCCACTATAAGTGTAATTATAAGCTATGCAAGTGTAGAGCGCAGCCCACCCTCCAGCCCAAGAAAGCTCCTGCTGGGTCTGAGCTCTGAGTAAAGCAGGAACCTTTGTCTGCGAGGTACAACCTGAAGGAGGGCCAAAACCGCTGTGGAACTGCATAGCTTTGGGTCCAGACTGGAACTACTACACCTTAACATCATGTTCAGAACCAAGAATGAAAATGGCTTAAAAAATTTGTTAAAAATGAAGAATTAAAAAGCCCCAAAGCAGATTAGGCCTAGGCTGGATCTGTCTTCCATAGGAAAATGAGTTACTTCAACTTGATGTCAAACCATGTACATTTTCACCAAATTATGAGTCTATTATTCTGCATCTGGGTATTACAGCATGTATGTGAATCTGTATTCACATCTCAAAAACCATTCATCCCTATTCATTATTTCAATATATTCAAGACTTTGAGGGGAAAAAAACTATTTTTCTTCTCTTTTGTAGTTTGTTCTGAGGCCCAAGACTACAACTGCACAAGTGCTGAGTGTTTCAGTTATGTATTTGAAATTCCAATTGATTTTGCTGGGAGTTTGGAGGCATTCATGTAGAACACAACTGGTATCCAGTGGTAGCTAATCAATCACCATCATAAATCCAATTTTCCCAGTTACTTCACTTTTCTCTAGAGGTAAAAAACAGTGACAAGACTTTGAAAAATGAAACCCATGAAACCCTGATACTAATCCACTGGCTGCCTTTGTAGATGCTGCAGTTGTAAGAATGGAAAGCCTGTAGAGATGACACAAATTGTTTTAATATTCTCAATTCAGTTTTTTTAACTGTAAATGAGATCAAATTAATATTTTCTCCCCTTCCTAACAGTACTTCAAGTTGTTAACCCAGGGTCTCAACTTCTTTGTTCCTACAGCTCCTCATCCCGCTGAACCCTGGTCTCCTGCAACCTACAGCCTCACCACAAATACCCTTCCAAATCTGTTCTCACTTCATGCTGTGCTTCCAGCACATCATATCTTTCTCTCAATCATGATGATAGAGACTGTGTTCCATGTGTCTCTGGGCCAATCTGCTTGCACATCCCCATCTGGAAAAGCAGGTCTCAGCATTGCCCGAGTTCCTGCAGGTGCAGCTGAGCTTGCAAAGTAGCAAGGATGAGAAATGGTACCTACAACAGGAGCAAGTCACTCAAAACCTGCTCCTGCTGATGTGGTGGTTCCTCGCTTCAGTGCTTGATCATCTTATTCCCATCCTCACTGCAGCCTGACATGAGCTTCTTCCACACTTCAGAGAGCAACATGGAAAAGTAGATGGCTGGCTGGCGAGCAGTGCTCAAACTGCTTGTGAGCTCCCCTGGCTCATGAGGACCATCTGGTCACTTCTGCCATTTATCATTATCTCATATTCACATAATAAACAAACGAAGCGATTTGTGTGACAGGAGCACTCTTGGGCAGAACGATCTGTCCTCAGATTGATCACCTGCACAATACACAGGCCAGGAGCAAATAGATGGAGTGTCTTCTCTGTTCTGCAGACAGCATAACAGAGGTACCTGAACTAGCTCTAAATGTGCTAACTGAGGCCCTGGAAACATTCTGGCTATAGCACTATGAAGCTTAGCCCAGGTAATTTATTGGAAGCAGGGTAAACTAGCCCCTGCAGAGCTCCAGGGTGATGTGGCTTAACTAACTCCAGAAGTCAAGATTTCATTCACAGCTAGCTTGGCTGTCTCTGCAATGCACTACCCACATCAGTTCAAACATAACCCTGGCCATAAAAGCCTCTCAAGTACACTGTTTCCACAAATTCCATTGGGAGATGCAGGCACAAAAAACTTGCAGGCTGGGACCCTTACAGTCAAAGGAGGAGCCAGATTTAGCCACTGGGTTTGTGCAGTCCCAGCATCAGCAGTGGGCAAGTTCCTCGGACAGGTCTAAAACTCAATGCAAGAACTTTCTTCAATCAGGATGTAAATAACAACCACATTTCACAATTCAAAGAAAACAATTTAAACCAAATGTATTTAACTTTTAGTAACTAATATAAATTGGGAAGTTCCCACATGAGCTAGAAGATAAATAAAATATTTTTCAAAAGCTTCCAACACCGCTGATTTCTTTTCCTATTACAATAAATGGACCTGAAGATACACCTCATTTCTTATTCATTTTATAGGTGAAACTTCACGCTATTTCAAACTGGGCTGATTGTGCGTTATCTGTACATCAAGACCCAACATTACTGCTCTCTGTAGGAAATACTCAATAATGGGAATGGAGGTCAGATCTGCAGGGGTTTGGAGCAATCTGCAGGATTATTCTGTTCAATCAAACCTCCATGTCACGCTGCACCATTTAATCTTTTGTATAGACCATGTAAGTTAAAGTAAAAAATCATCTAAGGAATGCTTTAAAAATATTTCACTGCAACTGTTTGTGTATCATTTCCATCTTCCAACTGAAAGTCTAACTACTAAGCCCACAAGAGGAAGAGAAAAACTGAAGCTAATCGATGTGGCAACATTGATGAACAATAATAGGTTTTCTAGGTCAAAAAATGTGATGCTTTTACGTCTAGTAACTTAGACCGCCTCATAAGCTAAGTAAATTACTTGATTCCAATAAGAAGCTATGAATCTCTCCTCTCCAAGACATAAAATTCTCATTACCATCCTTGCACAGCACAGAGATGCTACACTTTGACAACAGGGGATTTTTATACATTGACAAGCTGTCACCAGCATTGAGCGTATCACCCCAGTGGGCTTCAGCCAGGAGGAAATTGTAATGGGAAAATGCAACTTGGAAGGTGAAAGACAGGTGTCTTATTCAGTTAGGTGATTCTTGTTGAATAACTCAGCTGTTCGGGTTGCTGTGATAATGGACAGGTCTGCCACATGGTGGTACACTCAAATTGAGTTTGAAGCACTTAGAGAAGGGGGTGAAGAGTTGCCACAGACGCTCTTCACTACGTGATTTAGGACTGTCACTATCCTAGGTAGCTATTTGCCACTCAGTCCCTGTAAATGTCAAATCTTAAATAAATAACAAACTACCACTTCTTATCATAAATCTGACCTACGAGTATGACGACAGACACATAACATAAAAGCATATGTGGTTATTTTTACCTTGGCATGATTATAAATATCCACGCAGTTTTCTGTATTAATGCTTTTTGCGCAAATGATCTCACAGTGTCGTTGTAAAGCTTCAAGCTGGAAAAATTTAGCAGCAGAGAGGAGCTAAAAAAAAAAAAGCATGGAAAAAAATAGTCACAACTGCTGAGCGATACAGAATCAGAGCTTGCTTCTTTACTGTTTTTTTGTTTTGTTTTGTTTTTCTGCCCCTGCTTCAGTTTTTATGAAAGTACTGACAAACAGTGAGAATGACAAGGTTGCTCGGTTGCTTCAACCTTTTGCAGTCCTCTGTACACTGTGGGAAGCTGTATACAGAGAGACCACCACAGGCTGTTCAGGTCCATGTGCTGACTTTGGGACGGGGAGAGAGATAAAAATTAAATGGCAGGTTGGAGAGTCTGTGGTCACTTTTGCAAAGACGACTCTGCAAGGGGGTAGCTGCAATTACATTCCAACAAAAAAACGGTTCAACCGTTTCCCGGGCTCTGGCTGAAACAGAGCACCTGGGCTGGATGTGAGGATGTCAGCAGAAGTGCCAGGACCAAGAGTATAGAGGAGTTCAACCAGATGATGATAACCATACTGGCCAGTCTAAAAAAAATCTAGAGAGGCAATTAATGTCAAATCTGCCACCTCAGCAGGCTCAGGGAACTGGAGTCAGATCTCCCAATGCTCCTTGCTGTAGCTCACGAGCAGCAGTCAGATCATGCCTAGGCCACAGGCACTGAAACACTATCGGGCTCCATGTGACTCCGAGGAGTGGGTACAGAGCAGGATATGAAGCAAACATGGGAAGCAGTCTGGTGTGAGGCACTGCCCAGTTAACACTCGTGTTAGTGCCATGTGCCCCTATCTCTGCGCTAACATGACTCTCCTGCCATCAGGACACAAGCTGATCTCTCTCTTTGGTGCTGTATCCATCACATGGATACGCTACCTGGACTGCCACTGCCTTGGGATCTCTGCATGCCACTGAACATGAAGCCTGTGGGGTGAAATGCCTGAAATTTTCAGTTCTCCAATTGATTTCAGTAGTCCGAAGATTTCCCCTATTAATGCCTTTTCTGTCCTTTTACAGCAGGGAAAAGGAATTTCGCTTTCTGTCTTTCCATGGCAGGTCACTTCCTCTGGCTCTCTGCTCTGGCTTAGGAAGCAGGTTGGGGCTCTCCATTGCTTGACATCTTGGTCTAACCTAGCCAGGTCTCTTAGGCCAAGCCATTCACCTATATGGCCCATTCTCATCGAGGACTGCATGACAAAAAACTATCCTGTGAATCCCCAAAGGGCTCTCATGACGCAGGAGCGTTGGGGAACAAAACCCTGAAACTTCCATGACATTACTCTGACTTCCCCTATGCAGCCTGCTCAAGCTCTGCTTTAATCCCATAAATAAATCCAAGTGCTGGAAATCTGCAGTGCTGATGTGATAGCAGCCAGCTGGCCCCAATTATGAATTGCAACAAAGATTTCTGTGGAGTATTTCTGGTGCTTCTTGTTATCATATTTGTAATAAGGCAAGTTGCTAAATGCAGTTTTGAAAGATAAAGCCAAATCCTATTCCAGCTGCCTCTGTGGCTCAAGCAGTCACGTGCTGGTTTGTAATTACTTTAAACTGTGAGGAACCGTGGCCAGATCTGTTATCAACAGATCAATCAATCAGTCATACATTCTTGAGTCACAGAAGTTTTGAGATGTCACAAAAGTAGAGCAAGCAGCCAGCTGAACTGCAGCACAAGATTTTTAACAGCCTAGGTGATAACATATGCAGCTCTAGAAAGCTGTCGCACTGCCTAGGCTGAGACTCCTTATTTCAGAAAGAGTTAGAAATTCAGGAGCTTCTTTCAAAACCATGACTGAAATAGAGAGTCAGTGACCTTTTCCTGTAAAGCTCCGAAAGTTAATGTGGGTGTGCTTAGTTAAAAATTCACCACCTGCATAACTCCAGCCTGGACTAGTTCTACGCTCTGGCTGCCAGCAGGGTTGGTACAGATGTCCCGGTGCCCACTAGAATCAAGATTCACCCTGGCCTCTCATAGCCCAAAAGAGAGTTGCTCCCAGTTTCTGGTTAGCAGTACTTTGGTAAAAGTCAAGCTTTGCACGGATGCTCCAGACAGAAGTGTCATAGGGACAGATTTAACTATAGTAGGCGACAATAAAAACATCATGGTGGCAGACTATAATCTGTAAGCTGATGACTACCAGCTGTTTAAGTTAGCTCTGATTTTAGTATTTACTGTCCTGTATTATTTTTGGCTGCCATAATTTTGGTGATTGTCAACAGGAAAACTCCCTGAACAACTATCAAGAATTAGCTCAAATATCTCTTAATACTATACATTTGGAGCCATTAGGCTGATCATAGCTGGTAATGACAGCACACGGTGTTGGGAAGAGGATGATTTTGTATCAGGCTGTGGACCTGTGGCTACACTGAAGGCTCAGTCAGCTCCAGTTGGCCTGGTTTGGCTTTCACAAATGGCCACAACATCATGGGATGTTTTACATGCAGTGAGAAAGAGGCAAAGAATTCTCTATATCACAGGGAGCAGCTTAAGGTTTTGTTCAGAAAATTTGACAATCATATGCTTGAAATTAACTGAACTGTGACTACAGTGGGACTTCTCCCATGGTTAAAGCCAGGTACTCTCTCGAGCGAGGAACCAAACTGGATGTTTCTATGTTACTGAGAGAGGTCTGGAATTCTAAACCTGAGCTGATAAACCAGAAGTTTATTTCAGTGTGGCAGAGAGAAGCTGACCAGCCCAGCTGGAGCAGGACACTTCACCTATCAGGCTGAAAGAGAGAGAGGATGGTCTACTATGCTGTCAGGAGTTGCTTCCAGTTACACCAGCTTAGCACTTCCTTGAAAGAGCCTCACAAAGCATCTAACCAGATATTATTAATTCAGATACTTTTTTGCACTTGATGATCTTAATTTTTCTACTGTTTTGTCTTTGACAGTCAACTTCATGCTGGCAAAAGTTACCATAATGGGTGACCAGCAGAGAAGGAGACCGAGTGTCTCCTGCAGGACTGCGGACACCCTGGGCACTCCTGGTGAGGCACTGCTGGCTCCTACGGGAGTGCTCATGTCTTGCCCGATGGCCACATGTCCTTGGGTGAATGGTACACTGCTCTTAGCACTCGCACTTAGTATTGCTCCCACTGCAATTAAGATAAACGTCTCTTACCTCCATAATTTCATTATTTTTAATCAAGAGTGACTCCGCACCTCCATAATAAAGATACTGCATAACCAGCTGTAATAAAACAAAGGGAGCGTTTATAAAAAGCAATTTGAGACATCAGGAAATAGAGGATGATGTAAAGATTGCAAGCAATACCCAAGAACTTCCAATACCGCCAAGGATTTGTAGATAAAACTGTCCCAAACCTCCTCATTTCAAGATGTATTTGGTTACTCTCCCTCTCTGTTTCCTTCTCAAAGGTAGTCTGACATCTCAATCCTCACCAGCCATGCTGGCCAGGCTTTCTGGTGAGCTCCAAACCATTTTCAGGAAGCTGATTAATTAATTTTGAATTTTCAGTGTATTTCCCGGTACGTTCAGTACATTAGCGATTTAGGAAAATATAGCACATATAATGGTTATTTCCTTATTCCTTCCCTGGCAATGGCACCCCCCACCTTCACCCAGCTGCGTGTGGGCATGCATGGATGATGAGAAAGAGTGGGGGAGGCTTTGCACTGTAATGTGAGCTGGCTAAAATCCCTCCACAGTGAGCTTCCAGCAAGCCTGAAGTTACTGTAGGCAGCTGGGAATTATCTGCAGCAGTAACAGTCAATACATGGAACTGTCTGAGCTCTGATTCAAATAAAGAGAAGCACATACACGTACACACTACAGATACAGAAAGCAAGCTCTGTATTTTCATGGCAAAAGACTGATTGAAAGCTACTGCTTAGGACGGGAATGAACTGTGTCTCTTCCAAGACTGTCCATTAAATACGGGAAGAGCCAACAAAAGAATCAAGAATCAAAAGCTTTACCTCGACATACGCTGCTTTGTCTGCCTGAGCGAAATGTGTGCTATTGCATCTGCTTGGGCACAATACTTGCAGTCAATAGCAACTCTGCAGCTTAGTGTATGAACAGAGCCGAAGCCTGTGCTCGTGACACCGCTACTCTGAGCTACGTGTTTATCAAATACATACGTACTAATTCGGACAGGGCACACACGACGTTCCTATTACATGTTGCATTCAAATTCAGTGTAGGAACTGACTTTACCTGGAAGATGGGGTACTTCACATAGTTGATCTCAATACAAGTACTATCGGATGAGGGCTTGCTAGACAGCAATGCTTTAAACCTAAATAAAAGGGAGGAAGATTGAAAAACAAGCCCAATTATCTCTGTGAAGAAGAACGGCAAAGTGGAAGGAGAGCATCAGCTCTTGCAAAAAAAAACAGTACACCAAAATGAATGAATTTGTCACTGAAAAGCATCAGGATTTAGACAGACATAAAATAAAGTTCAAACCAGAAGGAAGAAGCCTCTCTTTCAGGAGATTTCAGTTTGAAATTTTTGAAAAATACACATAGTATCACAAAAAAAAAAAAAAGTATGAGAAATTCAGATACTGTAATAATGCATATTAGAAAACAAAAACCAATCCTTTTTGAGGGAAGACTTGCAACATTTAAAAGCTGCACACCAAGGAGAGAAATTTTGGCCTATGTCCATTACGCCACTTTAAAAAACATGTTTTGCAACAAAATATTACAACAACTACACTAAGACTTTTAATGCTCCTATATCGGTTCAATACAATTGTGTAAAAACAGGCAGGAGAGAAAATTGGATACATTGCTGTTCTGTGATTACGAAAACCTGAAATTCAGACACAGGTTCCAAGAAAAAACTTCACATTTTAAGTTAATATTTGCAGATTAACGTGAAACATATACACATGTAGCAATCTATTTCTCAAAACTAGAGATTCCCATTTGATTAGAAGGCAAAGATGGGAAATGTCAGAAACAGGTGCCCTTGTACTCTCTCTCTTTGATAATTTATCTTATCTTCTAGCAGTAGTGCAAAACTTGGCTTATCTATCAAGACCAGCATTTTCTGGATGGTCACCTTTTCCATATCACGATTGTATCTTGTTAATTAAAATACAGATTATGATTGATTTGCTTTTATTACTGTCAAACTCTACTATGAACACAATTTAGCAGGTTTAAAGCTGGAATTTGGAATGTCTTTGTACCGCTACCAATATTCTCTAAACCAAAATACCCATTTCTTAATTGAAGGCAGGGTCAGATGTTTTATGCAAAACTCTTTATGTTGTGCTGTGGGTTGGCAGCACATCTAGCATCAATTCCCACATTTCTCAAACTACCTAAAACTCAGTGGATTGTCCTTGCCACATCTTGAAATAAGCTCTTATGGAGGGTCAGTTGAAGCTGTTTTAAAGCACGCCTTTAATTATAAAGCTGCATACAAATAAGGTTTGTGAGCATCTCCAAGGTTGGTTTGAACAGGGTAACTCATTCCCAGTCTTCTGAGCGCAAGGAACAGACAATAAATACTGTTTTTGGAAGGAGTATGATACGTTTTGTAGTAATTTATTTTTAAAATGTCAAATGAATTGTATGATAGTAGCTTGTTCTTCCTGGAGACTGCCAACACTGACACAAGGCAGGATTTAGCTACTCACAGGATAAATGATTATTAAGAATTAAAATATTAAGACTCTTCTAGGATTTAAGAGCTGGATGCAGCAACTAGCTCCATGCAAATATGCCTCAGTGGAATGAAGTCAGATGCACGGCCAGAAGCATGGGTCATTTACTGGGTGGGAACTGAGTGATGGAAGCGCTTGTTAAATGTCCTGCAGATCAACTGGAAACAAGCTGTTGAGATTTTCTCCTTAGGAAAATCTTGAAGATCGGGCCAATAGACATCAAGGAATCTTAACCAAAAAAAACCACCCAACCACCAAAACCACAAAATCAAATTCTATTTTTGTTAAAAAACAGAAATGTTTCTACGCTTTACCTTGGTGATGCAGTAAATAGCAACACTCTGTGTGCATAAAATGGTCTTCCTTCCACCAGAAACGTAACATCTGACATCTCTTTGTTGTTAAGAAAATGGGGATCTAGAGTTGCAAAAAGAAGGTTAAAAAAAAAAGCCAGTAACTGTAGTTTGGAAGAGATCATGAATGTACAGAATATTTTCCTGTTTTGACAAAAGAAGACAATAGCATAAAAGCAAATATTTTTAACGAGTAAAGCCCAGAAAGCTATTTTGGACAGCCTGAGACAAAAGACCCCTAGACAGCCATGTAGTGTTCAGACAAAAGGAATTTAAAGCTTTGAAGTCCACAACCACCTTTGCTGAGATGACAGCTGGCGGTCCCCACCGTGCAGAGCTGGCGCATCCTCCCAGCTCTGCCACCCAGAGCAAACCACACCTGAACACATGCTGGAGGGCCCTACGCTCATTTACACCCCTGATTACGCCCCCCTTCCCGTGCAGGAAAGTCTTCATGCCAAGGGGAAGAGGGTCCTGGAAAACCACTGGGGTCTTCCCTCAGTCACATTAAGACAACCTGGGCTCTGTCATCAGGGCTGGGAGGGCTGTGCTGTCGCGGCATCACCTGCAGCCAGCCACAGCGGTTTGAGATGCGGACAGGTATTTGGCTCTGGGCCCCAGGCTTGGATCCCAGCCTAATGAGCAACACAGACAAATCTTTGCAGATTTATGGTGCCACTGTAAATGCACCTGACGGCCCTCCTGATTTCAGCTGGAGTTTTAGGTCAGGCTGAGTTTGGGGCTTTCCTTTTTCTCGCTCTGCCTTTCACATTCAAGTTTTTCTCTGACTTGTGCCCCCAAAAGCAGCCAGACAGCGATGCAGAATTCCCACAGCACTCCTCGGGGAACCAACCAATGTTTTCAAGTCATGCTTACCTAGGCGAGAGGTCTGCTTGCGCTTAATTTCAACAAGCTTTGGAATAGGGTAGGGTCCATAGCAATGAGTGAAAATGACGGAGAGCTGCTGGCTGATCACTTCATTCTAAGCAAAAGAAAGCAAATATATGCAATGTAAGCTTAGTATGCAAGGTAAGATCAGTATGCAAAAGAGATGTTACACTGTTCTCAAGAGCTCTCTGTTTCGAAGCTGAAGAATGTGATTGCTGAAGCTTTATTAAAAATCAGACCTTAGGATTACCAGTATTTGTTAGAAATGGCAATGATTTACTTGATTGCTATGTCTCCTATAGGAATCAGTTTAAATGAAAAGTCCTCTCCTTGGACTAGAGGTTTTCTTTTCCTAACAAACTCCATAGCCCCTCCATAGAAACTAAGCTCCCTTAAATTTTCTCCCTTTCATTTCATTTGCAGACTTACTGTACTGGAAAATGACTTTTTTTCATTCTTTAGAAAATGGTCATCAGTCATGCTTTAGAAAACCAGTGCTACTAACAGATATAGCTGCACAGCCTGCATGCATTTTTAAGTGCAACTGTCCCATAAGCAGACCCGGCCTTATGGAGTGACTGAAGTATCACAGTCTGCCACTGAACCTCCTCATTTAATCCCAGGTGTTTCATTAATGTGCTTGGTCTGGTCTAGTGCTTGGCTTTCCCCACTTCTGACCAGCTTCTGAGGGCCAGGTACTCACAGGACACTTTCCTAAGCAACTTGAGTATTCGTATGCCTAAACTGCAAGAAGAGTGAAATGGATTTAGTGCTTAGCTTCTTAAGTCACAGCCAAAAGCAGGATTTAAAAACGTTGGCAAACTTTATCCCACTCTTTACTGGTAACTGGAGCAGGTCTACCAACTTCAGTGGTGCCACATGGCTAATTACATCTTTTAACTACCTTGTTGTTTGGCAATTCCACTCCACACCGGGAAACCATGAAAAGGTGAGGCACTTAGATGTGAGAGGGTCCAAGACCAAGGAAATAAGCAGGTAAGGAAAAAAATAATCTCAACACAAAAATTTGAGGAGTGTCGATGTTAAGCTAAAAATATCTCCAGGCTCACAGAGCAGAAATTGAAGCTTTCCTTTCTCTGAGCACATTTCAGCTCAGTTCTAACAGCAGCGGCTCCTTAAATCCCACAAGGGACAAGGAGGAGCAGCAGAGATCCTGCAACGACTCCCTTACTGAATCTAATCAAATGGGGTGGGAACGGGTAGAGCTGTGCCCTCACAGGCACACGCTGATGTCAAAGGAAATTACACGCGCTCGCCTGCAGGCAGGAGTTGGCTACTATTTCTACGTCAAGTGCAGCACTGAAAGAAATGCTAAGATAAGAGAAATACTGACACTAAGACACCGTTCAGCACGGTGCAGGGACCAGCCCTCGGAGAGGGGCTCACCGCTGTGGCTCTGAGACAAGGAGGACGTCTTGCACCAGACGCATCTCAGCATCTTTCAGCCGGAGCTTTGTAAAGCGTTTCACAAAGGGAGTGAATCACAGGGCGAAGTAGAGAAAAGAAAGATTTAAGGCCAGATTTAAAGAAGGAAGTGACTCAGCTGCCAGGAGGGTTGTGGGGGGGGAGTGCTCTAGACAGACAGGGCAGAAAGAGCAATTTCTTCTCTGCTCGGAAGGGCTGTGCCGAAGCGCTGCCGCCGACTGAGTCAGCCAGGGAGGAGTGCGTCCGGGGGGATGCTGATTACCAGCAGGGCAGCTCCCAGTTGGATCTGGCAGATGCTAATAAGTCAGTAAATACAACAGAGAATGGGGATAATTCCATGGTTCAGAGGAGAGGGAAGCTTCTGGAGAAGAGTAATTTAAAGAGCAATGCTCACCTTCACCTGCAGCGAATAAAAGCAGAGTTACTGCACTGAAGAGGATAGCTACTGGCAGCTCCCCCTCGAATCTGCTGGTTTGCACAGGTCCTGTCTATGCTGCTAAGGATTTAGTGGGTGCATGAGCTCACCAGTCCCAGCCACAGCTGTGCCTGTGCATTAGCTTTTTAAGAACACACACATACATCAACAAAGACAATGCATCTCCTCCTTCTGGGGTTCCTGTGGGAGTACACTGACGGAAAATCTGGGTATTTCCCAGTGCCTGCTTAGGAACCTGAGGACTTGCTCACCAGTATGAGGCATGGCACCACATACTGGAATGTCCCGGTGCACTGAGGCCAGGGAGGAGTGGGCCAAACCCCAACAACACAGGTGGGAGAAGAGGAGCCCTGTCCTTAAGTCCAACCAGCATGAAAAATGGGTCATACATGCAGACAACCCCATGGCAGCCTGCCTTATGCAGGCAAGGTACTACCAGCTTCCTGGGTCACCAACGAGGCACGAACCCCGTGGTGTGCAGATACAAGCCCATTATAAATCCATCTTGCCACTGACTGTGCACAAGTCTGTGAAAAACCTGGTATAAACTGAGCTCTAATTAGCTCAAGGTGTGATGCATCCACACAAGAGGTGCTTAAAAGCCCTGAGACACAGGACAGAGATGGGACAAAGAGAAAAGAGACCTTAGGATCGTCACATCAAAGAAAGCAGGGCCATCAGACAGACAGCGGCTCAATGCATCGCGGAGCTTCAGACCTCCAATGCAGGACACTGATCTCATTTGGCAGTGAGGAGGTTGGAGACCTTTGGCTTCTGTCGATAACATTAAATCCTTACAAGGCATGCCACGGAAAGGCCAAAAAATGTGCTTGACTAGAAAGCTGAAGGATGTGCTCGTTTAGAGTCATCGCTAACAAACAGCAGCAAGTTTTCTCCCCGAGACACAGGGAGGGGAGGCGTGAGCTATTGCAGCAGAGCAAGCTTATTTCCCGCACTACCCCACAGGCAGCCAAGCTCACAGGGCTGTGGCCCTGGATCTGCTCCCCACAGAACTCCTGCTGGCTTTTAGCAGTAACCAGGCAGAAAGAGGCAGAAAAGAAGAAAGAGAAAAGGGATGTTTTGCCTGTGACTGGGCGGCTGGGGAAAAAATTGGCTTTTTAAAGCTAAATCCTGCTCTTGCAACTAGCTGAGCTGGGCTGCCTGTGAAGTTACTGGGAACAACTGCAAGAGTCCACAACCTAGGGCACCAGCATTGCTCTGACAGAGGAGGACATGTCCAGCCTATTCAACCTTCCCCTTTGCTCAGCATCCACACTGGGAAGCTCAGAAACTGCCTTGGTTGCCATATCCATCCCTCATTTAAGCACGAAGGTGGATAATTCTTCCCCATTTATGCTATCACCCTACCAGCTGACTGTGAAAGAACAGCTGTAAGAGCTTTCTGCAGCAGTTGTGGGCGGTGATATTAACACCAGAGGAGCAAACCGAAGTTTGTTTTCTTGCTACAGCTTGATGTTGGAAAACACTGTGCCAGGATGTGCGAGGCTGAGATCTGGAGCAAGGCCAGCTTCCTTTCAGACATGGGCGTTCATTCGCAGTCAAAGGGAGCCGATGCACGTCTTCTGCCGTGGGAGGGGGAAGAAAGCTTGGCATAGGATGTAATAAAAATATTTACCTAGCCATGGGGTAGTTTACAGATAGGCAAGAGGGAACAGGGAACAACAGTGAATCTTCTGAGGGAGACGTTGCTTCCAGCAGAGAGCTGGTTGGTGAGCAAGCAACTTTGCTTTGTAGAGACAAGCGGTCTCCTGACTTTAAAGCATTCTTCAGCAGAGATCTAAAGGAATTCCCCACTCCCGGCGAATGCACTTGAACTGCAAGGGGAATTCATAAGTTCTTTTGAAGCAAAACTGAAGGTTTTCAAGTTGCTGCAGCAGAGATGACTAGTCGATCAATCTGAAAAGAGGTGAAGATATAGGTAGGGAAAGCAGGGGTATTTTTGCCTGAATGTCCAGATGATGTTGGTCTACGGCAAGACTCAGGAAAGGCTCCTCCAGACTGGCAAATACCCCAGGAGAGCTTGCTCCATTCCAGCTTACCCACTTCAACCCAGCCTCAACGTTCCAGGATGTAGTCCTAGAAGGTACTTGACATAGCTGGAAAATATGTAGCCACTTTTCTCCGGTATCTGTAGAAGATACTGTTCATCTTGGTGGCTACGCTCCAAACTCTCAAGGGGAAAACGTGGGTCGGATTCAGCAGTTAGACTAAGGTTTTGCTCTCCTCTGATCACACTTTGCTTCAGCTGCCTCTTCTTCGTAGGCTCTCCCATTCCCACACCACATTTTTCTGTATTGATCAAAACCCACTGTTTAGTTCTCCTTACTGGTCTATAGATATTTCACCACCTCGACATGGCTGCCTTCTACTTTGGCAACAGGTTAGGCTGC
The DNA here is from genome assembly GCA_013398155.1 of Pedionomus torquatus. Taxonomy (NCBI): domain Eukaryota; kingdom Metazoa; phylum Chordata; class Aves; order Charadriiformes; family Pedionomidae; genus Pedionomus; species Pedionomus torquatus. The sequence goes on from VZRU01012179.1 coordinate 169,142, forward strand.
TTTGCCTTGCCTTTAAAATCCCAAGCAGTACTTTGGGTTTTCCTTCTACTTATGTCACCCTCACCAGCACAGCCTCATTAATGCAATTTTAACCTAGGTGTGCCTCAAATTCCTCCACGACAAAGCCCCAACCCAAAATTTCACCATGTCAGGCAGAAAAGTAATATTTGTTCATCTGAGCGCAGTGTCTTCCTTTTAATAAACATCTCCCCAGCAAGCAGAGAAGCCACGCTGCTCAGGGAACAGGGGCGCTGGCAAAGGTACCTTTTCTCTCGCTGGTCCTGAGGACACTGGGGAGGAGCCAGCTCTCTGCTAAATGTAGACTGGCAGAAGTGCTGTTTCTAGTCATCTGTCTCACACATGGTCCCCACAGCAACTGTTCCAGCAGTGGTGGAGTCTCAGGATACCCCAAAGCTCATTGAGGACTCATCCATGAACTTTCCTTCCACAACATGCTGGGATACCCTTGAATTATTCCTCTGCTTATGCTCCCCTCTTCCCAGAAAGAGCTGATAAAGAGTGAAGCAAGAGGGCTTTTTGCAGACCCCCAGCCCTGAGTGCTCAGGCTCCCTGGGACTTTCTTCACCATCTAGCTGAACCTTTTCCATCCTTGCCTAGGTGTTTCTGCTACAGTCCTCTCGCATAATTCAGTTTTGCCAGCTGCCTCAAAACTGATTAAACGCCACTTTAGAGGGTCACTCCTAGATGATTAAGCAGCATACACGTAATTAATATTAGTCAACAGTTGTAAAGGTAGGGAAGCCCCAGAGGTTGGAGATACAGTTAGAGGCAGTGAACTGAGTAACAAAATGGGTTTTGTTAGTGCCGGACTCGAGTCCTTCCACTGCAAATACAAACGGAAAAGAATTAATCACAGGTAAGGCACAAATGGACCCTTCAGTTAGCTTCTGGGAAAGCTGCCAAGCTTCCCTTTCAAAAGGCTCTTTATATCACAGCCGTGCATTGTATGTAAAAAGCTCAGATCCCTGGGCACAGTCTAATCCCTGGGTGAGAGCCCAGAAAAGGGCAGGTGTCACATCCATGGCATTTATTTATTGTAAATGAAGAAATGGCTCCTGCCTCTGGCAGGGAAACATTTTAGAAGGCAGACAGAGGGTAGGAAAAAAAAAAATAACCAAACCTGTGTTAGTATGAAGCTGAATCTGTGTTACAAAAACACGAGAAGGGGTTAACAGTCTGTCATTAACATGCCACTCAGTACCTGGCGTTTGCATCTCACATGGAGAATGCACAACGCACATGTGTGGATAACTTGCGTCCTGGTTACTCTGAACTGTTTAGACACAGAAGTACTACAAATGACAACAGGCAATGTTACAGATTGCTGCAATTACTTGAGAACAGTGAAACCTGCCTTAAGAAATCACTAAAAGTCCCAGCCAATAGATCAGTCACCAAGAGCAGGCTGGGCACTTGTAGACACACAGAAGGGCATCGACCACTCATTGAAACACGTAAGTGGGCACTTTAGCATCCCAGAATGTCTTCAGGGTAATTTTTAGTTCAGGTTTTGGTGTGTCTGTCTCCTCTGCAGAAAGACCACATTCTTCTTCTGTTTAAATATTTCAGTCATCAGCCAAAATATTCCATTTTCAGGTGTTAATTTTTTCAAGAAGGATAAAATACTATGTGGAGAACAAACGTTCTAATGAAACCTGCCATTATAGTAAAACCTCAATTTTCGGCTGGAAAGAAAGCAGTTTAAACAAGGAATTAAAATTTCACTCAGCATAGAGGGTCTTTCCTCATCTGTCAGGCAGGAGAAACGGCACAGCCCTCTCCTGAGGAAGGGCTTTCCCCTAGGAGCTGAGCATGACCCAGTGCCTGTCTGAGCGCCAGGCAGGGTTCACCTCTCCCCTCTAACCTGAGCCTTTCCTGCAGAACAGGGTAGTCTGGCATCATACAGCAAAACACAGCTTCCCTCAAGCCCATCTTAAATATTCGTTTCAGGCCATCATGAAGCAAGAGACAAAAGGGGGAATTTTCTACCTTTTTCATCTTCCAGTGTCACTTTCTCGGTCACGTGCAGACCTTGGGGAAAATCTGATGTTTGCTGACCACCGTGCCTGGACTTTGTATAACAGACGCAGGACCTGAGTCTGTTGACATTCTCTGAGGAACCTCTCCCAACATTTGTTTTAGAGGAATTAGATTTAGAAAGACCACAGCAATACAGAAACAGGATGCTCTTCTCAAGCTTCAGCTTCTGAACATTTTGCTACAACAGAGCAGGCAAGTGTTTCAGCCTTTCCTGCTGCTTTCTGTTTGTTGGAGATGTGAATATTTTTTCAGCAGTTACTGCATCTGTGGCAGAGGCTAAGAGCTGCTATTTCTGAGATGAATTGGAAAAAATGCCAGATTTTACTTTCCAAGAGTTTTTGGATTCTAAGTGGCTAAGTCACTGCTAAAAGAGTACTTTAGCTTTTAAATTATATAGGCCAGGTTTCTCAAGATACCCACAAGCCTGCATCCTTTTGGAATTTTAAAAACTGGTTATTGTTTTGAATTGTTATTTGTTCTCAATAACTGTCAACACCAGACTGATGGCTGCTTTTCAAACAGCTCAGCCTTCCAAAAGAGTCTGTGTACCCCTGCAGCTTTCTTCAGCTGCCTATAGGCAGCAGTACAATTTGTAGAGTTTGTGAAACTCTGCAGGAACTTTAAATTCTGAGGAAACTTCTTTGCAAAGTAGTTTCCTGCATCTTTCAACAAGCCTGGCTGCACTGTGTGATCAACACCTCACTAATGGTCTAAGTTTTAAAATTAATGACCTGATGGGAAGGGTGAAAAGAAAGCTACAAAACGCAACTGAGGAAGGGCAATGAAGGAGCACTCCAGTGACTTTTTAAGCTGATTTTGTCTTGGACAATACATTATGGCAGGAATACTCATTGTCCTTAACCAAGTTTGCCTGGTGTGAAGCACCTCCAGTGTCAGATGGAACTTCAGACAACACTTCAGCATGTGTGCTCAACACACACGGGGACTAACATGAGTGGTGCACAAAGGATCCAAAATATTAGCATAAGACTAGGTTCACGCCACACTACTGGGGAAGAGAGAAAGTTCTAAGAGATGTTATTTGGAATTAAAAGACTGGCCTTTCCTCCAAAAACTAGGTCAAGGACAATCTGATCTAAATTGCTGTACATAGAAAAAGCAGAGGATGGAACTGGCTCACAACCTCACACCACCAGCAAGGTGCTGGCTCATCTGCATGGATGAAGCAGGGTGATTTTAATGACAATTCAAGCTCACGCTGAACTCCGGACTGGAAATCTAAACCCAACCTCCTCTAAAGGCCAGATGTGTTTAAATTCCAAGGTTGTGGTTTTGAGTCTCTCTGTTCAGGTTGTGGAAATGTCAAGATCAAACTGAAACTGCTCCAGGAGTTTCGTAGGCAGAGGACAAAAGGCATCCTGCACGTTCAGCCCGTTATATTTAAGAGAACCTCCCTCCCAAAATGGAAGAGCTGACCTGCAAGCTCCACCTCAGGCACTACAAACTTGCAGATCTGGGTGCAGCCTCCATGCACCTTTTTAAAAAATTCTCTATTTGGGGGGACCCAATCTCTGAGCCATGGCCAGCCCTCAAGCACATCCACTCTGGCAAATATGGTCCTCCAACATGGGGCAGGAGGGTAATCCAGCTCAAAGCCAAGCTCAGGCAAAGCAAACATCAGTCTTGTCTGGAAGAAAAGAAGAGCTTCCAGTGATAAATTTGGGGGTTTCCCCAGGCCGCAAAGAGCACTGCATAGATTGTGACAGGCAGAAATTCAGCTGCATCTTCCTCTCCTTCTTCTGTAACAAGATCTCCAGTGCCATCTTAGCTTTGAGGGACTCAACTCTGCTCTACGCAGCAGCTGAAGTTTAGCTCAGGACTACTTGCCCCCAAAGTGTCTCTCCAGCTTTTGTCTCACTCAGCCCTGTCCAAACCACTTCTAGCAAGCTGCGTTTGTCTGCTTGCCTGAAGAGATTCAACCCATCCTGAAACGGCAGCACCTTTCCTCCTCATCTGGTGTCCCAAATCCACCACAACGTCATTGACATTTTTAGTGTCAGAGCTTTCCCAGCTTGAGTTTTGCTTGCTTTTAGGGAAGTGCCTTAAACTGAGCTCTCCACATCCCTTCCTATCCTAATGCTGCTTTCTCCAGAGTACCTCGTCTCTGGTCTTTGGTTTGGTAATGACCCAAACTCACTGCACAACAGCAGGAACTGTCAGGGGAAGCAACTGAAGAGCAATTCTCTGCCTGTTCTCACAACTCTGCCTCTCCAGCATGGAAATGCTGCCACTTCTCCGCTCTCCATCCAATTATCAATGGTGCAGCTGATAAAGACATTTAAAGGCATGAAAGGAAACGAAAGCGCTCCGTCCCACTGGACACCACCAGGAGCTGGGTATCAAACTTTCATTTCTGCTTTTGGAAGTCTTCCTCAAGGGCTTTAGTGCAGCAGCCAACAACCAATGTACAATCCATTCACTGTTCTTCCCTGCTTACTTCACAGCTTGAAGAGAGGCAGTAAAACTAGGGACTTCAGCTCAGCCGCTTTTGCGTGATTTGCCAGTTTTTGTTGCCATTCTGTGTTCCAGGATCAGGACTTTTTGCCTATTTTACTTCTATTTTTATTTCCATTGTCAGAATTCCAGCAAATAAATGGGATCAGAGTGCCACCCTGCTGGACACCAGAATCAGTGTTGGCTGGTGTCAGAGCTCTCACATAAACCCTCACATCTGGACACTTTAGGAATAGGCATTTTAAAAAACATCTATAAGACAAAAGGGATTCCTTATATCTGATGGTGGTCTTGTAGGCATTAATTATTTTTTCTTTAATCTTTTCATTTCAGTAGTATCTAGCCTTTTTGCACAGCCTGGGAACCTGTAAGAACATTTCATCCAACAGTGCTATGTAGAAGGTGGGGGCAGAAGGCTTGCTTCCTACTCTGAGACCTGCCCCATGTTTTCTATGCTATTTTTGAATAGTTTCTCTGGCCAAATGACTCCATTTAGAAATTGCTATCTGGGTTACCCAGGCTGCCATGGCTTCTGAGGCTGAGACTGTTGCTCTACGAGGTGCTGAAAATCTGCCAGTTTAATTACCTCAGTTTCCCTGTTCATAAAGGAAGGATAAGATCTTCTTCCATGTCTCAACTCATTAATATTTCTAAATTGTTCTGAGATTATGGGATAGTTGGAACTATTTATAGGAATGCAAAAGACCGTTTCTATTAGGTGCAAGTTGCCATGCAATTAAAATATACCGAGCATCACAATACGTAGCAAATGGGACATCTTGTTTTACATCAGCCAAGAAATGCGAACTGGCTCTGTGCTTCCTAGTTGCTTGTTTTATACTTTTTGCCCTGAAAAACTCATTAAGGAAATGTACTGGGCCAGACTGTGATGTTTCACAAGACTTGTAATCTCTCTCGAAGTTCCCAGTCCACAGGGAAAAGGATGTCCATGCAGGCAAATCAAACTGCTCTCCCCACAGCTCTACAAGATGCAGAGCTTTAAATTCTTCTGTGAAAAGAGAGGGATGTGAACAACAGCCCTTCTGCACGTCTTAAAGGAGATTTCCATTCTGTGGGTAATACATACAGAAGTCTCTGCTCTCAACCCTTCCAGAGAAGGGGAACAGAAGATCCTTTGAATCTCATCTTTCCTTGCCTGCCTTCTACTGAGTGACCAGGGAGAACTTTTATTGGCTCATTCTCCTACAAGTGAATTTATTTTGATTCCTTCCAAAGGGTTGTACAGAGTCTGTCCTCATTTCTGTCTGGGAGAGCTTTGTGAAAGACCATTTGGACAAGACTGCTGCAATAATTCATACCATTTGCAGACAATTTTTAAACCCTTACAGTGTCCCAGAATGATTCATTATTTTTCTAAGAATATGAAACAGCATATGTGTGTGTGTTTGTGAATATGCAATACTCATGAAGAGTGAAGGCAGCCAGCTCCCCTAGCCCCAGAGGCAGGAATAAAGATCAGCACAGATTTCTCCTTTGTCATGTAAGGCTTTTTGTGATACTTCAATTGTTTCATCCCTCCACATTTTAGGTTTTAAGTGAACCCAAAGCAGAAGGTAGCAGTCTTATTTGTTTCCAGTTCTCCTACAGTAGACTCTGGAAGACCCAGTCTAACATGTCCTAGAGGTATACTACTATGTAAATAACTTACTATTACAATGATCATTGACTTTGGCTTCTGCCACCAAGGAGAAGAGCAATTAAAGCCATCCCTCATCCTAGATTACAAGGCCTAAACTTAATGTCTGTTAAATTTTCAATACGATTAGTTTTATATCAGCTTTCAAACCAAACAGCACCTTGCTGGTAGTTTTTGGATGAACATACATTAACCCAAGTGACTTCAGAAGAAGGAATCTAGAAATCCCAGGATTTGGAATTATTTCCTGAAAGCTATCTCAAATATTCTCCATAAATCACCATCCAATACAAACTAATCCCAAAGGAAAGAACCGTGGGCGCAAAAATCAGAACAATTGCTGGAACAAATGTTCCAAATTTGCTTGGGGGTGTAGTCCAAGAACTCTTTGTAGCAGGATACAAGAAATAAATCCATGTAGGCTTTCACTAGCTATATTAAACCTGGAACCTTTTAGTATTGAGAACCTTTCCCCTTTTTACATTATTTACACTAATGCTGCAGGTGCTAAAAGTTACCTGTTTCTTGCTGTTACATGTGGAGTTGGGTGAGAAATGTTATTTACTTCCCAGTTAAACAATTAGAAGACCACAACAACATATATTGTAGTGCATGAGAAAAAGAACAGCAATCAAATCCTTCTGATGTTTTTCATCCCTAAAATCCACTCAGTGGATAAGGAACTGGCTGGATGGCCGCACTCAAAGGTTTGTGGTCAACGGCTCAATGTCCAAGCGGTGGACAGTGATGAGTGGTGTCCCACAAGGACCTGTGCTATTTAACATCTTTGTCGGAGACATGGACACTGGGGTTGAATGTACCCTCAGCAAGTTTGCTGA
>VZRU01012179.1:176689-188350 GCA_013398155.1 Pedionomus torquatus
ACCTGGTCTAGTGGGAGGTGTCCCTGCTCATGGCAGGGGGGTTGGAACTAGATGATCTTCAAGGTCCCTTCCAACTCTAACCATTCTATGAAAATGATTTTCTGGTAACAGTGAGGTAGACTGGGCATTCCTTGGGAGCAACTGACTTTTGGGGGACCAGTAGAGAAGAGATTGTTGGTTATAACAAATTTAAGAGGAAGTATTCATCCTTCACTAGGTAAGAACTTTTCCTCTCTGCCTGCACCATGATCATCCCCTTTGCTATCATGCTTGCATACCAAATGATACCTTTCTCAAAAGATTTTGTTAGTCTGATTTGTCTGGCTAAGAAAACATCAGCTGAAAGAATAAATCTGGGGAGGCTGCAAGTTCAAACATTCATACAGAAGATTTTACAAAATATCCTGTCTGTGCTTGTAGAAACCAGTCTCCCCACAAGTTTAAGAGTCCAAATCCCACATGAAGGAAAGAGAAAGTCCTGTGAGAGGCTGTAGAAATCCAAAGCAAACATGAACATTAGCTTTGTAGTACAGTCCTGTAAAACAAGCTGGGTAAAGTTACTTTTTGGGTTGGCTTGGTTATCAACATCTCTTGGCATAGTGCAGTGACCCTTTTGACTTTAATTTCTCCACTACGCATCAGATTCCATTGTCTCTCCAGCTTACTGTCAGCATCAGTAGTAAGCTGCTCAAGCAGGAGATGTAATTAGCTTGCATGTTTGTAACACATACATCCACAGTGAAATAAAGAGACTTAGTACCAATAATAATAATCCTGTACAGTCTAAGCAAGCTTTGGGACAGCCATGCAAAAACAGTATAGCAAGCTTTGTGTCTTATGGGATGGGAATGAGGCTGATTTCTTTAAAACACGTAATTTATCCTACCTTGCTGGCTTTCAGTATCTCAAACATCAGAGGCAACCCTTGTGTGATGAGCTCCTCTGTGTACTCTTCTTCCTGAATGGACTTGAATTCCTTTAGCAAGCACTGGATAAGGGGTCGTCTGTGCTGCTGGAAGGACGTGCGCAAGGACTCCAGCCACGTGTGCAGTGTCCAGGGAACACCTAAGGACAGAGAACAGAGCTCATTCCCAGCTTCAGAGACGAATTTGCCCTTCTGCTTTTTTTTACCTTTATTTACATGAAGATTTCAAGCAAAAGCTGCCAAATAATCCTAGAAAATTTCCTGTTTATCCCCGATTGAGAAGGCTGGTGGTTACCAGGACCTCCCAGACCTAATGCACAGAGGCTTTCTTCCAAATGCAGAAGACTGTAGTCTCTCTGCTCATCTAGCCTCCAGCTTCTCTGCTGAGACTGCCAATTTGTGGTAATTGCAGTGGTGCTCTGTGATGCAAAAGCCTTTTGGAAACTAGATTTACACTAGCTCATTTGTTTGAATATGGCCCCGGAGAACCATTAAATGGTAAAAACCCCAATTTTGGTCACTACCCACCTGGATTAGAAGTGGTGGTCTTCAGATTAAAACTTTCTTCAAGCGCAACCCCATGTCCTCTCCTGATCATTACGATTTTCCCTAAACAGCACTGGGCGAATTAAGCAGCTCAGCTTTTTCAAGTAGTTTGTCATGGCAGAACTACTCTCCAGGAACTTAAAGGGAACTGCTTCTATGCACTGAGCGAGAAAGCACATGGAGCTAATGTACCTCTGCAGGCATTAGGCTGGATATGACCTAGTTTCTGCTCCTGCAGAGCAGAGTGGGAGGAAACGCAAGCCTGGCATTTGGCTACAAAAGGTTTTTCCTTCCATTTCGGCAAATGTCCAGTGCCTGGAGAGCAGCCCTTGCTCTCCTCTCATTTATTGCCAGGACTTTGCCTGCTCAGCTCACCCGGTGAGCCACCATTGAGACCCATGCAACGTCCCCAGGGCTGCAGCACCACACCAGGCAGAGGCATGCTGAGCACTTGGGTCTCCCTCTCTGAACACAGATCAGTGGGGATGGTAAATACACAGTCCAGAGCAATTCCCCTCCACGCTACCCAACCACCGTCCTTACGGTCAGAAGTGACTTCCCAGCAGGCTGGTATAATCTTTAAGGTCCACATTGGCAGAGTTGGCACACCAAGAAACCAGTTCCCTGCTCCTGCTCTCAGAGGCTCACAAAACTCAGAAAAGACAGATGTTTTATTGATGGATTGCTTACAGAGAGTGCAAAAGAGGAGTTGTTGGAGGTGGCCCACAGCAGCCGAGCACTGTTCCAGAGCCTGAGCTAATGCTGTTGTACACAGCAGTGAAGATGGCAGCTGGTGGAAACCACTCCGTCCTGCAGAAAAATATCAATGCCCCTGAACAGGCTGTGTTGTGGAGCCAAAACGAGCCAGGAACCTGCCAGATCCCCTATCACCTTCTGCTTTCCACAAAAGTTTAGGAAGGCGCATCTATGGTCTGTTTAAGCAACAGACCCCATGTTTCTTACAGCCGTCCCTCCCCGGAGGGAGAGGGCACCAGGACTGACCTATGCTCCGTATGTCAATGGTCACATCCACGTAGCCATGCTCGGCGCTGTGGTACATGGCCTCCTTCAGGGCTTTCAGCTTGGCCTTGCTGTTGCGGCTGGCACAGAGAGGAGCTGCTGCCGAGTCAGGCAAGTCTGTCCCCTCAGCCAGGATCTCCTCCAGTGACAGAATATCGCTCTTCTCCTTCTCTGGCTGAGCAAGCAGCTTACGAAAGACATTCCTGTCAATCACAGCACAACAGAGAGACGGAGAGGGAAAGAGAGGGCGAGAGAGCAGAGAGTCAGTAGCTTGGCTTTCTTTGTGCTGGAGGTACTTGCTGAGTGGTGGCAACTTAAGACACCTACGCAGGGAATAACTCCAGCTCATGGCAGGACCAGCTGAGAGCAGTCCTGAGGCAAGCACTGCACCTGCTAGCCCACCTATACTGCCTGGGCCACGTTTGCAAGATGTTGCTGTCATGCCAGGAACCATACAGATATCACACGAGTGGCGGCATCTCGTGAGAACAGAGATCCATGAGCTAAACGTGATTCAAGACTGCTTCCCACCATCAGAGAAGGCCAAGATGCCTCTGAACAAGCTCTCAGGACTTTCACCACGGAGGCCAGTTGAGAAGGGAGCTGCCTGGAGCTACCAAAAGCACCACCACTTGGTTAACACTCAAAGCAGTCTGGGAAAGCTGGAGCAGCTAGACATTCAACGAGGACAGTCAGGGCAGGTTCAAGCACATCTGGGACTACTCTGTAAAGCCTAGATCTAGTTGGGCCATCAAATAACAGAGCCCAAACTTAGAGTCTTAGTACCCTCAGGTTCATACCAGTGTAACCTCAGAGACCTCAACAGAGTCACTCTTGATTTCACAGCCATGAGAAGAGAAACCATGCTGGTCCTCATCCCACCTCCCTCGTACTCCAGCATCCTCCCTGCACCTGCTCAGACCCTGGCGTGGGGTGGCAGCGGGGCATGGCACGTCCCAAACCAATTTGCAGCAGAAAGGGAAGGAGAAGGGAGTGTGCATGAGCCACGTACGGGTAGGAATATAAGAACCGGGGCCTGCAGCATGCACAGCCAGCAGCCAAGCCGAGGAGAGCCCCAGGTCCTGCTTGGACACACAGGTCCCAGTCACACCGGCTGGCAGCAACGCCAGAGCAATGAACCAGGAGACACCGATAAACAAACTGTCCTCTCTGTCCCAGAGATCCCTCGCAGGCTCCAGATGGGCAGCACTGTGCGAACCCGCCCTGACATGCCGTTAGTATGTTGTTAGAGTGGCAGCTCGTCTCTAAGCAAACAGACGGTAGGTACTGTCTCTAACCTGTATCTATGTTCCTCTGGATGGCTACAATCAGAAAAGTAGGAATGTGAAGATCATAATACTAATTCATTACACTGTAGTCAGCTCCTGAGCGTTGCAAGATCATGCATGCCAGGTGCTCATTTCATTACTTTTTTTTTCTTTTAAATTTGCAGCATACATACAACATTAAGACACACGGGACTTTACAGTAAACACAGATGCAGAAACTCTGTTCAACAACAATTAAGGCTGCAGCAGTCCAGACACAATCTACTCCAAACCTGAGAACTACGTCAACAAGAAATTCAGAAGGAATGTCTTTGGCATTCCTTTCTTCTGTCACATCAGCTACCATTTAGCAAACACCACATTGCAACACACCACAAGGAGTCCCCTTTCTTTTTTTTTAAAAATCAGCTATCAGAAAGCAGCTTGTACCACTAACTGTTTAAATTCACATGCTAGCAAAAAGCCTTGCATCTCTGCTCAGTTGGTGGCATGTTCAATTGTTCATGCAGAACTTTCACCCATCTGCTCGAAATGGATGCCCAGGCAAAAAAAAAAGCACTTGAAGGACGCCACTAGACTTGTTCCCACTCTACCTGTGTCCATGTGCGGCAGCCTGACTGAAAGAGTTCATGTCACCTTGTGGAGTCATGGAAATGCCGTTCCTGTACATTGTTCCTATCATGGGGTCAGCTCCTCGCTCCAACAGCAAACTGACCAGTTCAAAATTTCCTGCAAGCCAAGAGATGCATTTTTACTTCTTTCAGAAGCCAGTATTTGCTCACCTAAACCACAGATCCCAAGGGAAGAATTTATTACAGTGGAAGGGGAAAGTCCTTACCAGCAGCTGCTGCCAACTGTAAAGGAGTTTCAGAGTAATTTTCCTCTCCATGCTCCAAGGAACCTTCTACCTTTGCTCCTGCATCCAGCAACAGCTAGAAAGAAAATTCACTGTTTAGAGCAACTGGGGGTATTAGCAGCCTGCAGAGTTCATGAACAGTGACGAATGAGAGCCTAATGCTTCTTGTTAGCTGCAAACCAGATACGATGGAGACAAGTGACATGCAAATTCTGCCCATTGTTTCACAGAGGCAAATTGATTCCTTTTTTCGCTCATTTTACGCTGCCAGACACCAGGAGCACTAGTGTCCAACTTCAGAGCCAAAAAAGTGTAACCCAGTGTTTCTGAATGGGAAATGGGGTAAGATCAGTGTCAGGAAGTAATGTGCTGAAGATGGAAGTACTGAAAGTTTGCCCAACAAGCATCCTTCCTTCACGGCCTTCTAGAATTCCAGCACCATCCTAAAGTGGATTGGATTTCGATTGCTTCCATCTTCTATACAAAAACATGGCCAAAAGAAAGACAATTCCTACAAATCAGTCACAGTCCAAAAGCTGTGATCTCCACTGGGGACAATTCCACACAAATAAGAACAATGAAAACAAAAATGGCCAAGGATGAAGCCTGCGCTCCAGCCCCCTCTTGGCCATTTCTGTCTCGAGGCCTTCACAGTTTTGGCACTTCAGTAAGTGTGCCATAGACACAGCTGTTTTGAAGAATAAACCTTGACTTTTGAGATGCCAAAGCACAGAACCAGCATATCCCAACGCAAGCCCTCGCTGGGGTAAGGAGAGCAAGTGCTTCTCCCCCTTTGGAGCAGCCCAAAGGCTGTTGTCCACCTCTCCCCCACCAAGGCAGTGGTTTTGTGTTTGCTACAATATTATAGTGTCAGAAAGTGTAATGAATGAATAAACAAACATATAAAACAAGTGGTCAGGAAGGAGCACAAGGAGTTGTCAGACTTTCTTTGGTGCAACTTTGCTTTAAAATTGTCGTATTTAAACCTCATATTGGTTAAGGTTTGAACACCGTATTTGCTATATAATAGGTCTATTATGTATCAGTACACTCTAGAAGAAGCAGAAGTAACCAATATGAGTATGACAACAGGATACTGGTTTGAGATGGATGTAATTAGAACTGAAGAGGAGAAACAAAAGAATGAGATGCAGGTAGGGAAATACAATAATACCTGAACTACAGGAATATGTCCATGCAACACAGCAAATGTCAGAGCTGTCCAATGGCGGGTCTCAGGGTGGACGGATGGGTATTTATGAGCAGTACTGACAACCTACAAACAAATTAAAGTTATTTTTTTAAAAAAGCTATATGTAATAAAATTCAACCTGCCTGAAAGCCAGGCATGTGAGGGAGTAAGCGAAATAGAAAACCTGGGAAAGGTGCTTTATAAAATGATTGGCTTCATTTTTTTCCTGCAAAAATTTTCTCAATATTAAAACTGTTTGTGCTGATTTGACAGCCTGAATAGAGTTCATACCAAATGAAGTCTTTTTACCAACTACTGTAGCTCCATCTAAACCACTGTCCACCAGATACTTTTGCACAAGGTCAAAACATCCACAGCTGGTTACAGCAGCACACACTGGGGAAGCAGGGACGGACCAGGACACTTACAACTAAGGACCACTCCCACTGACTTCTCCAGACTGTGTATCAACAGCCTCAGGTCTTGGGATTGCTCCAGGCCCAAAGAAATTCTTTCACATAAATCAGTATGACTTTTCTCATGCCATCACGAAAGACAGATCCCAAGCCCTGCCCTAGAGTTCATAGGTGTGTTTCCAGGCTCCTCCTCTCCCACCAAAGGGAATAAAGATAGGGCAGAGTGGCACTTCAGAAATGTTTTCTTAAAACTTTTTGCTGCCTTCTCCTGTCTGAGTTGAGTTAAAAGAGCAAGGTGGTGACAGTTAAAAGAGATGCAAACTCTATCCTTAGAAAACAAAATGGTATTTTTCACATCGCTCCTTCCATTTTCTATGCCTTAGTGCCTGATGCCTCTAATGCAGACATTGGGGAAGATGAATAACTGCTCTTTGCTTCAGTTTCCCTGCCTTAAAGACAGGGGTATTAATATTGATGAGGTTCAAAGAGATGGTAAAATCTAATGAACGTTTACAATCTGAGACTGCACACTCAGATGGAGTGTGACACTAAAATTCAAAATCTTATTATTGATCTTCAGAGGAGGACTAAAATCAGAGTAAAAGATGCACCATCTCTGTGTCTCATCAGCCAGCTATGCTTTCACTGCCTTGTCTGAAGTACTTTTATCCATGTAGGGGAGCAGGGGCAGTTATTAAATGCTCAGTTGCATTAGCAGCTCACATTTCCAAGCGCCACATGCAGTGTTTCGCTAAAAGAACATGGCCAGGCCCTCAGTCCCAAGGACAAGGATGAGGGCAAAATCTGAAGAGCCCATGCAGATCCTGCAGCTTGCCAGAGGACCATATCTGCACCAGCACCTGGCTGTTATTAGTCAGATTTGCCAAAAAGAGAGCTCAAAGTGCCAACAGGAGAAGTGTGCCGGTGACTGAGTACAGCCATGGGGCTTCTTTGGGTCTGGGATTGCTCAGAAGGAAAAGGATTGAGTATCTTGAGCCTTGGGGTTTAGGCTGGGGAGCAGAGGATAAGGATGGGCAGGGTTGCAGTTCAGTGAACTCATTGCATCCAGCTCCTCCTCAAGCACAGAATCCCACCACTCTCTGGGGCAAGCTCATGGCAAACGGCAAAGAAAATGAAGTCATTTTAACTCCTTCGCTCCTTTTTTTTTGGGTGTGGGGGTGTGTGTGTATGTTAAGAGTTCTTTCCAGTTGACACGGTGTTTATTAAACACCGGCAGTCAACCAGTCTTTTACGGCCTCAGTTGAGATTTGCTGAGCAGCTACAGGTCTCACTGACTCCAGAGTGAATTGCTGCTTCTCAGCACATCTGGAAATGAATCCCTTTTTTGCTAAAGATGGGCAATCAAAAAGAGAGGCACCCAGCATCTGAGGCTACTTTTGGAAACATGAAATATATATATATGTAACTGATTTGCAAAGTGAAAGGGGGAAAATGATGCCAGCACCTGACAGAGTATTTATTTTTGTTCATGGTTGATTTGCCTTTTTTTCTTTTTTTTTTTTGCTGTAATTGCCCAATTTGCACAGTTGGTTGTGGTGTGCACAAATCATCTTATAATTGCACACCATAATTATTCACAGTTCTTGTCCCAAAGTGTTTTCATTTGATTTTAGAGCAAACACTCTACAGAAATGAATCAGGGAGGTTCACATTCCTCTCTGGAGCTGTTCCGTCAGATGTCAGCAGTTTCAGGAAGACAAAAGTGTTTAAATGTGCATTTGGTTTAAGTCTGGAAGATTACTGTAGCAATTGGGAGGACTGCTCTTAATGAAAAAAAAAAACTTATCCTAGGAACCAAATAATGCCATCTCTTCTCTAAGCCCCAGGCAGGGTTAGAGGAGAGATCAGTCTCCATGTCCATCCAGTCTTTGGTGTGCCTCCTGAGAGTGCTAGCACAGGTTTGAATATCCAATTTTTGCCAGTTCTGGAGGGTAGTGTGCCTGAATCTGGGGAACTGAAATCATCAGCTGATTTCACATAAGCCACCAAAAAGCAATCAGATAGTAACAACTATCAGTCTCTTACAGGTGACATCCATTTCTACTTCTAAATTAAATTTTTTAAAAGTGTGCAAAATGTCTGGCTGAAAGCAGTGACTACAATTTATCAGCTCCCTCAAGTCCAAACAGAACAGATGGAACACAGATAAGTGAAGCAGACAGCTTAATTTACTCATGACCTCAACAAATTGAAATGGGAATCATTAACAAATAACTCTTCCACGGATTTTTCAAGCGGATCTTTCAAAATGTACATACCTGCATTGTACAGAGTCAGAGCACAATCTGTTTGGTGGACAGATTGTGTAAGTTTGTGATGCGCATTCATCAAAGAGACGTTTATGTTCTAGAAGCTTCAAGCTCTTCATCCAACAATTTTTAGCCCAAGGCACTTTGTAAAACAAAACAGTGGGACCTACATAGCACTTGTGTGCTGGGGATGCTTGGCTGGAACATCCCAATGGATAGAAATGCTCGAGCTCCGGTTGGTTATCTCTTTTGCAGATATTTCTTTTACCCTCTTCATTTTAACTCAGCTGAGATTCAGGGAGTCCTTCCAGTGTCTTTAGAACTGTGCTCCGTGCTAGTGCTAACGCCTGCATTCATTTGCCGTGTGCAAACACAACTAAATCAATATTACCTGTGGGGTAAGTCCAATAACTTGACCCCTTCTGTGCAGTGAATCCCAAACGTTAACCTAATGCAGATTGATTTCACTATTCATTTCAAGTAGTGTCGCCCAGGATAAGACAAATTCATTTTCTTTTCCAGTCTTGGGATTTTCACTTCGCTACAGTTTCAGCAGGTAGTTTAAGATGTAAACAAATAACAGAACAAAGATACAACCAACAAAAAGTCCTCACCTCAGCATTCAGATCTGCTCCAGCATCTAGCAGCATCTGCACCATAGCCTCATCACCCCTGACACAAGCATACATCAGTGGAGTCATGCCCTAGTCATTTTTTGGAGTTGAAAAACAAAGGAATTGACAAATTTAACACAGAACTCTCTTTGATTTTTTAAACAATTATTTACGTATAAATCATCAAGACTAACAGTATGTATTTAAAGAAAGCCATTATCTCTCTTACAGACATGCCCCTCAGACTAGCAAAAGCCAACCACTTTTATAAAATCTCTACTTTTGTTGTCATTGGATTGGATGGGGTTTTTTACATGTTACCCTTGGCATCCTCAGCATGGTGAGTGAAACTGGGCTTGTCAGCCTCACCTTCATCTTCACGTACTAAACTGAGCATCTTTGTCTTTGGAGGCCAGCAGAGAAATGTTTTTATCAAAGCAAACTTATTTTCACTGGTATTTTAGAAAGACTAATTCAATTCTGTCTTCTATGATCACAGTTCCATAAAATCTGACTTTCTAACTACCAAAAGAGACTTTAAAACATCTCAAGCTCTTCTTAAGTTTCATGCACAGCTTTTTCAAGGTGGGTACCATAAACAGCTGGTAATATAAAGGCTTTGTATAGCACTCTCTAGCAAACAAGGACTTAATTTTAAATGAAATGCCAGACAGCACAGTTGCAAGTCGCTGACTCTAGGAAAACATGGCCCTGTTCAGAGGAAAAGTAGATTAACTGACCCTTCACTACAGAATCACCACAATGCAACCTGTACTAATCTGAAATGCCTGCTGTGGCTGATCATCATTTACCTTAAGATTACCTTAAGTATTACCGTGGCTGTGGTAATGAGTCCAGATGAAACCATGAAAAAAATCATTAAACCTATTGTAAATTATAACAGAAAAGGCTGCTTATTAAATGCAGTGGGGGGTGTTGATCAACAGCCACCAGTTGTTTTGCAGTAAATCTACCGCAGCATGCAGCTACCTCTGATGCATGTTTATAGCCTACCTGGAGGTCCCCTAGCAAATGTGCTGTCAGATGATAGCCTATTTGATGTTTAACTTGAGTGCTGTCATGAAGTGAAATTATTTTCAGAGAAACTGGAGGTCCCCAGCATAGCCAGACACAGAGCCGTGACGCTACTCTAGCTAGCAAGAGCCCAGCATCGCTATTTTTTTGCTAAATATCCTATTTTTCCTGTTTGTGTGCAGAGCTAAAGGTAGTGGGAACTTAGGTATAGAAGGGCTGCCCTTGCAAAGAAAGTCTAAATTAAAATTTGTCCCTGCAAGGTACTTAGAGCCCACTAAAAACATACTGAGTGTTTCATAGGACCACATCCCACAGTGTACTTACAGAGATACAGAGTAAGGGAATAGGCATTTGTGTCCTCATACTATTATTAAGAAAAAAGTTCATCCCAGGCAAGGAGAGCTCTTGGGTCACCTGAAGTTACTTGCAAAGAGAATTTCAAACTACTTCAGCTACAGTCAGTGGCAAAACATTTCCTTTGGCAGTCAATAAACACTACAGGAACAAACAGGACCATGAGAATTAAAAAAAATTGTATTTGGGCCTTGAAACATGGGGATGATATGGAAGCTTACAATTGAATACATGTTCCTCCAACTATTATTTCAATTTCTGTAAGTGGTGTCATTCAGTAATTAAGTAAAGTACACAAGGGGTCTAATCAGATCTGAAGAAAACAATTTGAAAGCCCTGTGCAGGGGCTTCCCCCTGCAAGATGCAAGAACGTGGAGAGCCGTGGAAGAACCCTGCAGCAATGCCCAGAGCAAAGGGGCTACCTGGAGACTACATAGGATATTTTGGCCCTGATGAAGCTGATGAGGGACTTACCACTGACTAAAAGGGACCCAGAATCTCATGCTGCAGAATCGGGATTTTAAAGAGTTAATGAGGCTTCTAACCTCCCCCTCCCTTGCACGGTTGTCCCTGCTGTTCCTGCTGGTTTTGCCTCTGCCGGCCCCCCTGGCTCACCCTGCGGCTCAGCCTTGCACTGCAGCATCACTCAGCCCCCTCTCTTTGCACGTGGGAGGAATGGATTTTTAATGAACCCATCATTAGTGTTCAACACACACACAGGAACACGGTAACAATATGTACAATCAACACTAATATTAAGGGCATTTGGCTTTTGGCATAATAAAAAATGGCTCTTTTTCTTTCAGCCTTGCATCACTTCGGGCTCTCTCCTTCAAGATGTGGGACCCTACAAGATGTGGGATGTTTGATCCAGCAAAGCATTTAAGCACAGGCTTAACTTTCACTCAAATAGGATGTAAGCATGTGTTCAGAGTTAAGCATATGATTAGGTACTTTGATGAATCAAGCCAGAGTGTTCCCAGGTTTCAGCCTAGAGGAGAGAAAATATGCTGTGAAAAGTTTCCAAGTTCAGACTAACTTAAAATAATAATAATTTTAGAAAGTATAATGTACGAACCTTGGAATGAGCAATCTGACACTAATTTTTTGGGATGGGTGGTGGGTGGGAGTGGGGGGTGGGGAG
>VZRU01012179.1:194534-214760 GCA_013398155.1 Pedionomus torquatus
AAAAAAGCTATGCTCTATAAATGTTACCAAAAAAAAAGTAGGAACATCTTAATTGTGTTCTAAGTGATACGTACTGGCATAGCATGCTAATAGTTGATTTAAATGAAATGCAGTGCAGACTGTGATGAGCATTCTCCTCCACTGAAACGAACAGATCATCATCCTGATAGCCAAGCACCAAAACCCTGTTTGTCCACCTGGGATTCAATCGCCAGCCTTTTCAATTAGAAGAACGATAATCTATTCATTAAGTCCATCTTTTTTGCTCTGTGGGTTTTATTCAGTCTGTCTCTGTCCTAAATATGAATGAGGTCTCGAGACAGAAATTATAGTTCAGCTGGTTGGAAGTCTGGAAGGAGTCATATTTTAGCCAGCAATATACATGAATTTGCAATGCTGAATTTCTTGGGGTCAAGGATCACTGTTTTGATCTGGGTATGCACAGTCTGTAGCACAAAAGGGTCCTGTTCCTTGCCTGGGGCTCTTCAGTGAGACTACGGACACAAATGGCAATAGCAGGAGGGGCAGACAATTTCATTTAAATTTGTGAGCCCTCTTTTTTCCAGTGTGGTGCTTTAAAAGGGAGTATAATGCCGATATTAACGGGACTGCAATATAAATACTATATTGAAACAATTATTTGCATTTTCAGTTTTGGAGAGAAACATAATCACAATCACGCTGATCAAAGTAATGAAGAGCACTACTTTTTAAGGCAGACATAAAATATCTCCATTTGCTTTAATCAGCAGCCAAATTAAGACAAAAAAATAAAAATATTCGGGGTATTTATTAGCCAGCCCTTATTCTTGTCAAAGGCCTGAGAATAAATTGGTTACAGACACTGGAAAACACATTAAAAAAGTAATGTGACTATCAAATCAAGACCCAAATCTCTATTTCAAAACACTCTTAATATTACAGTCCCACGTATATTAGGCCAAGAGCCACGTTCAAAATTGAATCTGACTTCAGATTTTGAACAAGGCCAACATATCATAGGAAAATTTGGGTACAGATTAATCTTTCATATAAACAGACAGCACAAGTCTTCACTAAGGAATAGAAAATGGTATCTTTTCTGTATCCTGACTATTATATTCAGGAATTTGTATAAAGACAGAGCATAAGACAGTGATGAACTTGCTTGCAATGGAAAAAAACCAAGAAGGATGAATCCTAAAGCCTGTAAAAATACAAGTGTCTTGTGCCCTAAAAATGAAGGAGAATACAAGGGCAAGGTCCTCCTCTTCAACAATTTTTTTTTTCATTATTGTTGTCTTCAAGCAGCTGGTTGGCAGGAGGGGTTGAGATTCACCTCAGGAAACCCATGCTCTACCTTTTAAGTAATAAAATCTCCTTCATCCACTGGCACCATCTGCCCCAAGGGACTGATGCATTTTGTCAAGTAGCTTGTTTGCTACTGCATGCTGGTTTGGCACTTTTCTGTCTAATTACAACAATAGCCATGGCTGGTGTTAAAGGATTACTGAATATTTGTGGGAAGAACAAGGACACTCAAGGAGCTAGGCAAACACCAACCACCCCTACTGAAAGGCAGCTGTATCTAACTAAATAGCAGAATTTCTTAGGAATTTTCTACTCTCTCTCTCCAGAAACTCAGCACCTTACCCACTGCATTTTAAGAGAGAGTGAAGAGCAGTGGAAATGTTTTTCTGCCTTCAAATCTCTATTTATTGAAGTCTATTTATATTTTCATGCTCTAGTATGAGCACAGGATTTCCATAAATAAAACATTAAATGCAACTCTTCCTCTTTTCACTTTCAAGTTGGAACTACTTATGTGTGGTATAGTATTAGGATGACATGGCATATGGTACAGACTGCTCAGAAAGAACAAAATAGCACATCTTCCCTTTAAGTTCCTGTATTTTTCCCTTTCCACAGTCTTAAGAAAACTCTCTACAATGAGCCAAGGATGCTCCCATGTTAAATCAGCTTTAGTCTTGAGGAAGATAATATTACTTTCCTAGAGAGCTTTCATTATGAGAGATGGTCCCAGACTGAAAAGCAGACTTAGTAATTTTCAGGCAAAGGCTAATTGGAAATCAGGACTGATTTTCAATTAAAAACAGGTTTTCAAAGGCACTCAGACATTGCACTTGCCTGGAGACCTTTCTGGATCAGAGTTGTAAATGCAACTCAGAACCCTGAGTAAGGCTGTGATGGGGCAGTGGCTGCAGGAGCGTATGAGACTGGAGGGTTAATAAACCCAGCAGTATGCTACAGCAAGGCTTGGATCATCTACACTTTCAGTTTCAACTTACTCCTGACCTAATATCCACATATTCCAGTGTTCACACTACACTTCAGAGTGCATTTTTCCTTCCACAGTGTTTACTCTTATGTATTTTCTAGAGAAGAGTCACACGGCCCCTCAGAACCCACTTTGCTCAGCTGAATGATCCCCTTTCTTCTAGTCTTCTTCCAGGAGAACATTTTGTCAAAACCTGAATGACCTCAGCCCGCTTCTCTGTACCTGCTCCAAAGTGAATATTTTCTTGACCCGGACATAGGATTTGCGATTCCACATCATTTCCTACCACTTGCATGTACAGAGGCACCAATATTTTCCTGTTTCTACTGGAAATATCTCTCCTGTTCATCCTCAAAATGCATTTGCTTTTTTCATGGCTGAGGAAAAATCCCCTTGTGTGGTTTACAACCATTCTGAGATGAAATACCGCTCTACAGTCTTTGCCGCCACCTTTCCAATACCTAGCTCCTCCCAATATAGTATATTTTATAAGGCTTATATAGTGTGTATGTTACATATACCCAGCAGTACGTATTTTTCAAATTAATCTCCATATGTTTGCCTTCCATTTGAGGAAAACTGCATTTCATCCCATTTCATTTGACCCAGCCCTCAAGGTCATCCACTTTTTCCTGGATGATTTCCCAAACTTCCTCTGTCAGGACAATGCCTCTCAGCACTGTGGCATCAGCAAATTTTAACTTCATGAGCACACTGCTAAGATTCGTGCCAAAACCCCTCCTGAAAATTAAAAAAGACCAGCTGAAGATCTCCGCTTGTAATCCCACCGCGGCCAACCCAGTCCTTGTCACCTCTCGTGAAACCAGCCCCTGCTCACTTTCCAATTCCTTTACTAATCCCCATCTTATCCAGCTGAACTAATAGATCTCTGCATGGAGTGCATCAAATCGTTCACTCAAGTCCAAAGAGATGAAATCTACTGAATTTCCTTGGGGTAGAAAATCAGTTATCTTATCAAAAAGTTATTAGATTAGTCTGGCATGATCTATCTTTAGAAAATCTGTGTCACATTTTATCCCATTTTTCCCTCAACAACATGTCTTTAATCAGTCTTTGCTTGAAAAAACATTTGAAGGCTTTGCACTAACAGCCTGGAATTTTCCTCGGATCATTTTTCATCCTTTTCAAAAGTTGGGCATTACTATTATTAATCCTTAGAGTTCTGGCACCACTCCGGGCTTTGTTAAAAATATTTCCCTCTGACCCTTTGATTTTGGGAGGCGTCTCTTTCTCATTGCTGGGATAGAGGTTATCCAGTAACCCCAATTTGAGTGCATTAAGCTGCATAATTTGCTCTCCTTTTGATTACAGTTTTTCCCTTTTAATAATCTTGTTGCTATTATTTATTTTTCCTTTTCCCCCAGGATTTTCTTCCCAAAAAAAGAGGCAAAGTATTCACTTAAGTTCTCGGGTGATGCCTCTATTGGTTTCTGCACACCTTTCAGAGGTGCCTTCTAAAGTCCAGCACTTTATATACCAATTTCATTCTGCATTCCTGGAAAAGAGGAGAAAAATATGTTATGTCTACAGTCAGGAGCAGAGATAGGACTCAAGACTCCCAGTCAGTCACAGAAGAAAAGGTTTATTTGCTGTGTTCAGTATGCGTGAGCCCAGCATCCTCAGGGAACCCAGCCACAACTCAGAAATGCCACCAAAGCATATGTATGAGTCCACACCAGTGGAGTCGGCACGCAAATCCCATTGCCTAGCTCTGTCCTCCAGCATCTCCCCAATAACCGGGGACTGCAAACAAGGGACCGCAATGCCTCTCACCAGCAGCTTGCTGGTACTAGAGTCTGAGGTATCTCCATGGGCTGCACATCAATATGGGATGGGGCAAGAATAAAACAGACTCCTGTGAGACTCCACTTGTGAGGAGTCTGATGACAAAAATGCCATTTCCCATTGCTGCCCTTTAGGTACAACTGCAGAAAAGGACTTCTGACCTCTTTAGGGAATTGTCCTGGGCTCCTCCTGCCAACAGCTGCCTCCAGTAAAGGAGCTGTGGCCTGTAGTGGATGGTAACAAATACCTCAGGGAGCAATCTTGTTTCTCTGCCATACAAGAGAAAGGCACCAGCTTTTTCATCCATGGATAAGAAACCAATCCTCAAAGTGACTAAACCCTGCTTCTCCTCCAAATCCCAGCCAGGAGCTTCACAGCCTGCTGGGAAAGGGGATAGGGCACTAATAAGCCTGAGAGGGCTTCCAGCCACCTTGCTGTGGCTGCAGAGAAACACCCATCCTCATGGGCAACACATGAGTGTGATGAGGCCACATTTGGTGTTTGTTTTCATCCAGGCACCAGGAAGGCCCCTTGGACATGATGTGGGCTAGGTCAGCTACCCTGCAGGGCATTCCTTCTCCAGCTGGGACATTTGGGGTCCAGAAGCCAGAACCTTATCCTTGGACATCGCAAGCTGGGATATGCTGAAACACTTCCCTCTGCACCACTGGAAGCACCAGTAGTGAAGACGCTGCCCACCTGATTCCTATCAGCAGAGAGCAGTCCCCTTCTCAGGGGTGACAGGTCTGCTTGCCGGGTCCAAAAGCACTCGAGAAAAGCAGCTTTCCCCAGAGAAGCCAGAAAGGGGATGACTTGCAATCCAAGAGGTCTAAGGCAATGCTGAAGATAGAAGAAAATGACACATAGGAATAGCCCTTTGTAGAGGGGAACTGCAATCAAGACTGTGGATTATTCCTGATTATCAGAATGAACATGTGTGCCTGCACACACACTTGTACTCAAGACTGTATCACTCTCTTAACCTCTGACTCACCAGAAAATAGCCCTTTATCCTGTCAGGTGCAGAAGTGACCATGTAAGTGTCCCCCACAAGATATTACCACCTCTCTTGGGTCAGTTTCTTCCAACATCTTTACATCCTCCAGGATTGCCACGATATATTGCAACCAGAAATGAAGCTACTAACCCTGATAAAAAGCACGGCAGCCTTTGTGCTGAGTAATACAGGATGCTCCTCTCTTGTTCTACTTCTCTGCTGTCAACCTCCAGTCCCCAGATGTGGTCATCCATTAGCAGTCTTCCCCAGCACATGCTTAACACATTGGGCTCATCTGGTTTTTTGGTGCTTTTTTTAAAAACAAATGTCCCACTGACTGGAGGGAGACATGCAAAGAGCTTCTTGCGTTTAGGTGGAACAAGCAGAAAGGTGCCCCTTGTGGGTGTGATGATGAGGAGCAGCCAAACTGGTATCTGATTGCAGCCAGCCAGACCCAATGCAGGCCGAGAAGGCACCTTTCCTTATCACAGGAGAGGAGCAGGTCCAAACACATTGTTACCACCATGCTCCCTTTTGGCAACAAGTTACATTCACCCCGGATGACTTTATCACTAAAAGGTCTAAAGCAGGGAGCAGAGCACCCACCTTCACCAGACTGATGTCGACAGTGAGCTTACTTGGCACACAGTTCTCTACTGACTATATCCAGCCACCTCAGGTGGCCCTACAGGGTCTGGCGACAGGCAAGACTTTCTTTAAGCCTCATCTCCCACAATGACAGAGAGTACTTTGGACACAACTTGGGATTTCACCACAGCCAGCTGTTGCACATCCAGCAGTCAATCCATCTACGAAACCTACCTCCTTGCAAAAGAAGTGGAGACAACTGCTCTACTTAAAGCTTTTGTTCCTAGGGGAAGGCAAACATTTACATCCCTGCTCACCTTCCAAGTCTGGGGAAAGGGAAGCTGCTTTCTGACATGTCTGCTGCTGTCAAATGAGGAGAGATTAGAGAGGAGACAGGCAGCTCCTGCCTGACTCCAGCTTCCCTCACTCCTCTACCCTGAGCAAGAGCAGCTCCTCTTTCAGGAGATGAAAACATTGCAAGAAATTAAGGCAAAGGGTTTCTAAAAAAGGATCAGAAGAGGGGAGAAGGAGAGGAAGTATTTGAATGAAAGGCAGGAAGAAAGCAGAGATGATTTACAAAGTCACATATAGGGAACCTCACTGCTGGAGTATGTGATCGTGCTGGTAAGTGTCAGATGAATCTGCTGGGAGACCTCCATGCTGTAGTTCAGATAAGAATGAACATTTGGTTTTTATCCGAACTGATCCTGAACTTCATAGCCTTTGAGATCCTGCCAGTCTCTCTCTCTCCCTCTTTCCCCGTGTGCGTGTTTTTCCAGCGTGGAAGCTGATTTTGCTTTATGAGTTTTTAATGACAGGTTGTGAATCAACACCATGGAATGATGCAGTATCACATGGGACCACGGGAAACGTTGGGTTCAAGTCTCTATATTTTAGAGACTAAAGAAGAACACTAAGAAAAGACTAGAAATTGAAACAGTTTCAAGGTTCTACTTATTAAGCCATTTCTATAAAAGCCACAAAATATATCAAGCTAACTGCATTTACAATCCTCCAGCCGTCATCCACCATACAGCTTATTTAAAAAGCCATCCGTTAATAAAGTTGTTGGATTTTCCCATCCCCCCACCCCCAGTGTTTGCATTTATGGAACTGATGCTTGCTGAGGAGTTGATAGTTGGAAACACTCTCTGCCTAATGGGGAAGCACTAAAGGTTGGTGCTTGACTTAGTGGAAATGAGAAGTGCTGAGGGTCTGCACTGAATACAAATAAAAAATTACAAGCTGCAAGGTTTCAAATTAACATCCTGATGCCTCACTTTATTCTTCAGAAAAGCTAGATCTTTCCTTTGATGTCAGGATTACAGGCAGACAGGGCCTAATTTGCAGCTACACAAAAAACCTGCTGCACTACACCGGCATGACCCACAGACTTTAACATAAACCCGAAGTACGTGGACACTTATTTGCAGACCTCTGCCAGCACAGCAGAGTGAGACTGTGACTTTGGGACACTGGTGAATGAATCAGGCTCCTGCAGTAAATAAGGGCACATTGCAAAAGCTGATCTTTCTAAAATGCAAAATTTGTCTCAGGAATGATTTCTCTTTTCATTCCCACCTGATTAACCCCAGATTGTGCTCTTCAGGCTCATTCCCACTTGACAGACAAGCAGAACAATGGCAACCACTCCTATGCTTTATGAAATGAATTCTTGTTGGCAACTTTAAACTAAATGCTGATTTGTTCCTCGTAATTAATTAATTCTTCTGCAGCATAATACAACTCTCGCCAACTCCATATTATTTTGAAACTCATGGAAAATTGTCTAACAATTGAAGGCATTATTTCTATATATAGAAACACACACATACACTGTCAAAATACAACTTTAAGAACAGTATATCGGGTTTTTTAATCCACAGATATTTAACCGTATCTACCTTAATTTTTTTGACAGAAGATGTAGAGTAGAAATACTATTGCCTGATTTGCAATCCTACCTAAATACTGGAAGAGGTATTAAATTAATTGTGCCTTGTCTTCAGAAAGTGTGCAGTACCTCTAAGTTCTGACATTTCAGCAGAGATGCAAAACGCTGTACTTCTGGAAATGAGGGCCAAGATGGTCACACCAAAGGGAAGCAATTGTATATTTGAAATCCAAAATGGTCCAGATTTCACTTTTGAAATATTTCTTAAATAAAATATTGAACAGCTGTGACTATAAAAAGTCTGTGCAGATCTCCAAGTAAACTATTATACTCTGTGGTGAAAGAGCATGTCAAGGCCAGAGACAACAGAAGGCAGCTGCTCCGACACAGGTTGTCACAGCTAATCATGTAGATCACCCCTCTGCTTTCTGTATTGCAGGAAAGAATGCATCTACTGCTGTATTAAGAGGCAGATTGCTGAAAATTGGATTTTATGTACAAATTTGTGAAGCAGTAACAGTGAGTAATTTCTACTTTGGCAGATTCAGAATGTCTTTTCATATGAAAATCAAAGCCAAATACATTCTTGACTTCGGAACAGCCCTAGATCATGCTTTTATACATGTACATAATAATAAGGCAAAACAGACACTAAAAACATATCCTGGCCATAAATACTTTAAGACTTCATTACAAACCCAAAAGGTCACATCTGATACATGAAAAAGTCAAATTATCTAGGCTGACATTTACAACTAATTTGAACTGACATTAGCATGAAAAATACAATTTTACTGCAAGAGGTAGTCTTACCTATAAGTTTAAACATGCCCTTTAAGCATTAATGCTGAAAACAAAAGCCCTGAAAAATATCTGCAGCCCTGCCAATTACATTTCGGTATTTCATAGCAAAGCAACGTGAAGCAGACAATTAGCAGAAGAAGATTTCAGCCCCTCATTAGCAAGCAGAACCTAATAGTCAGAGGGAAAAAAAAAAAAAAAAGAAAAGAAGAAAAAGACAACCATATGTACAGATTACGGGCTCGATCCAGCTGTGAGATATTCAGGCACCCATTACCATGCAACCAGCTTATCCACGGATGTGAGCAAATACCAGGAGCCGATTTTGCAACGCACACAGCAACGAGCCGGAGCATCCATGCACCTCTCAAGGCAATAACAGAGCCCTCTGCCTGCCTGCCTGCCTTCTCGCTGTCACTAGGAAAGAGAGACACGTTTCGCAGAAAGCCGCCGCTTTTCTTTGTGGACTTACTTCAACTGTCGAGGTTCGCAGTCAACTCCCGGCAGCAGGAGCCTCGCTGCCTGCCGTACGTCATCGCTGTCCACCGAGAAGCTGCGACGGTGCCCTGCGTGAGCCACGGCAACCCGTATCCACTCCATCAGGGGAGGCAGCACAATGAACGGCCTGGGAAAGCACACACAGACGTGAATACTGGAGTACACAACCACCAAAATAACAGGTATTAAAGAGAGAAAGCAGAAGGGGAGGTGTGCGTGCATGTGTATATATGTATGACAACATATATATATATAAACACATACAGAAAATAAGCAAAACGAAAGTATGGCAGAGCAAACCAGCTCAGCAAATTTCATGGAGGTCTAAATCAAGATGTCTCACCCTGTCTCCAGAGCAGAGAGAGTGAGATTTATGAGCCACGCTCATTTATGGGGCTCCTGTGAGGTCAGTCCACCCCCCTGGCAAGCCCTCCCTCCCCCCTTCACCCTTTCCAAGGAGTATCCCAAAAAGAGGGCAGAAGCCTGGCACAGGACCACGTCCTGCTCTGCTTGATGCACCAGGTTTGGTATGCTCCCCAGCCACTTTGCAATGGGGATGGGAGAACAAACCAGGGCAAAGGGAGGAGATGCCCCCACTCCAGGATGCCAGGGGTGGCGAGGTGATGCCTGAGGAAGCCTCCAGCACCTCCTGCTGAGGCAACGCTTGACTCATGCTCAATGCTGAAAGCGGGGACCTTTACAGCTGATCCCACTGTACTTTGGAGTTTATCGGTGAACAGTGTCAGAAACCAGACCTGTTCATTTCACTTTTAAGCCCACTGTTCCTTCTATCAAACCACCACACCTTTGAGTATCAGCGGTTCTGCCATTTGAGTCAAAAAAACACAAAACCAACCCACAACGTGGATGTTGGGACTATGGGACAGAGGCCCAACTCAAGCAACTACCAGAGTTACAAGCAGTAGTCTCCTACTATTGGAGATATGGTCCTTCAGTACACAAAATCTGGACAGCCCTATGTCCTAGCAGGAGATGGCTATGCCTTATGTGAAGCACACAACATACAGTTAGTCCCACCTACAATAAATATCATTTGGGGACCAACACCAAAATGCCAAACCTTAAATGAGAACCATAGCTTCAAGTCCTAGTTTGGAGTTAAAAAAGTAATTAAATACCTGCAGCTGAACACCTTGGAAAGTCACTGCCTGTTAGGTCAAGGCAGGCAAAAACCTCAGAGCAACCCAGGCTGCAGCAGCTGCCCTCCCATCCCCACTTATCACTTAGATGGGGTGTCCAACATGGGTGTCTCTTCTGCAGCTCTGCACAGGAGACAAAGTCCATGGGGAAGGGATGAAGAAAGGTAGAAGAAATCCCTCTTTATAAAATTATACTAAAAACATTGCAAAATCCTTAAAAAAAATATTAAATCTGTCCAGGAGCTACTGGAAAACTATTCTAAAAGTCCTATATTTAGCCAGGACTGCTGAAAACTATTTAGACACAGTGAAACTGTTTCATCTACACTGTTAAGTAGATACCATGGCTAACGGATGTTAACGGAGGTTGCAATACTATTAAAAGAAATGAAACTTGTAAGTGACTACTGTCCTCAAGGAATGTCTGTAATTAACCTGCTCTTACCTTCTTCTTCTGAACCTTTTTCTTTTATTTCATTTCCTATGTGGCTCCCTTTCCCCTTCCTTTTAACTGTATATTACCTCTGTTTATTAGCTCCTAATATTATTCTAACATTGGAAATGTTCCTGTTAGTGCAGCTGCATCCCCTACTTTTGCTCTCTTCCCTTCTCCTGCTCATTTCATTTCCTTATTATTTTCCCTTCCCTGCTTTTCCTTCTACAGTCCCTTTTCATGGAGAGGGGGGAAAAAAAAAAAAAAAAGGTCTGGATTAGGTACCCAGCAGGCAAACACTTTACATTTTAAATATATAACTTTACCCCGAAAGTATCTACCCCGAGAAAAATTATTTAAGAAGATGTTGATTCTGGAATATCCTTTTCCTATTTATAGTTCTTCATGCCATTTATTTCTCTTTTGAAGACTTAACTTTATATAGCTCTGATATTAATATTCTTGAGGAGGGATGAGATTATTTTTCACAAGCGCCGAAGGACAGAGAAACCCTGAGGCCACCAACTTTCCTTGGGATGCCGAGTTCCCAAATCCCAGAGGCGCTTGCTTAAACGAACGACCTGCTTTTGAAATATGACATCTCTGGCTGACTTGCCACTTTCATCATCATTCTATTCAAACACTTCACCATCACCTTAAGACTGGGCTGCATTTCTTTCCAAGGCTTTTTGCTTTCCCCAGACCTCCTGCAGCCACGTAAAGAGGCAGATAAGGACAGAACATCTTCTCCCACAGCTCCCGTGAAATGATCTCCATAACCCAACTCATTTGTCGTAACAGTGACGGCAGTCAGAGATGGGAGAGGGGAGAAGCAGGGGTGTATCTGCTCCTGAAAGATGACCTGCTTCCCAGGTCACCTGTAACATGTCTTCAGAGCAGAAGGGACCTTCTCTTGCAGTGCTAAGTAGCTGGGGACAAGTGATCAGTGGGAGTTGTTTTCATCACTTGCTGAGCAAACAGCAGAAAGGGAGCTGCAAATCACACTGGAAGTGTAAAAATGCATATAGTTACCCATAAAACTTGATGGTAGGAAAACAATTAAAGAGAAACACAATTCTAGGTTATAGTTTGCATGAGCAAACATGGTCTGGATCAGAGCTATGGAAGACAGGCTTGTACAGAGCCTTCCTATAACATCTGCCAGGCGAACAGAGAAGTAGAGAGCCATGGCTGAATATGGGACTCGGGGGTTCACCCTTTATTCTCCTCTCTCATGCAGGTGAGAAACATATCCAGCAGAAAATATGCCCCACTACAGTAAGGAGCAGAGAAAATCAAATTATTTACAGTAACTGTGATAATTGCACTATAAAATTGTATTTTTTTTTTCCTTTCCTGGTCTTGCAAACTTTAACTGAGAAATAGAAATGACCTATTTGGTGCAATAAATCCCAAAAGGGAAGAGAACTGGTGTTTGGCAGAAGCTGAGGGATTTTTTCTAAGGCCCAATTTCAGCGCTTACATGAGGACGTGAAGCTTGCTCAGAATATATTACATTCCTTTTTCCAAGGCAAAAAACCCTACCATCCAATCACTGTACATCTGAGCATGTCAGGGAATTTGTATTTTGAGAACAGAACCAAATATGGTTGAGTGCAATAGGTTAAAAATACCCTTCAAGACTCAATGCACCACGTGAAGGAGACTATTTTTTTAAATGTTGTTTGCATGCCGACAGAGAAAGAGGAACACAGAGTTACGGGGAGGTGACAACCTATAAGAGGGCAAGATATCAATAAGACATATTTCATTTTTCAAATGATACCGCGCAAAAACGAATGCATCACATTCTTGGTGTATACATTGATTTATCTCTGCTGTACAAAGGTAGGTAACAACCAGGAGAGTTTGGTACTTTCGTGGTCTAGGGCAGACACATAGCAGGTAAGTCACCTGCTTATATGTCTTATAAGCACGTCTTAATGAAATTAATCTAACCACAGGAGGAGCATGCTGGGCTTGACTCTACCTGAATGGTGTGAAAGCCAGGAGCAATACAACTACTGCAGAAGCATCTTACAGTTGTATGGGTAGGTGAGTACACTGATCTCCTCCTCCAGCCTGTCTTTGTACCTGTGCCTAACTTTAAACACGTGCTCCCATCCTCTTAAATTCACTGCAGTTCAAAATTAAACATGAGCTTAAGCAATGTCCCAAATAAAGAATGGATTTTGGCACAGGCTTGTGTTTTCCTGAACTGTTGTCTACATCTAAAAACATGCCAGATGGGGATGCAGGGAGAGGTCACTGCACAAAGCAATCCCCATCCCACGCAAAAAAGCTGGGAGGTGGGAGGGGGATGGGGGAAGTCAACATAAAGCAGATCCCAAAGGGCTGGACCCTTCTGGTCACTGTCTCTGCAGTCCTCGACAAGGCAACAACCAGCTCCTCTTGCAGCAAACAATTCTATGATTCTATGCCCTGCATATCCCTGGTCCCTACTTCAACACAAAGGGGAATTATCAGAGCCCCACAAACCCTCACTTTTCCGGTTCCTCCCTTATGAAGCATCCCTCCTCATTCTCTTCTGGCACCCAGTGCTTCTCTCACAGTTATTTCAGGATGGCCACCAGCCCCTTGTTCACAGCAGAGCTTGAAGAATGGTCCAGCAGCTCATCAAGCATGCAGGAGAAATTTTCCCAAATACTCTCGGGGCTCAAAGGAAAAAAATCACTGTTTCAAGTGCAGCACAGCAGCCTCTCCATTTCCAGGGGCACTTCACACTGCTCTTCTTCAGATGCCGAGCACTTGCCCTGTCACACATACAGGGCCTACATAGAGGCTACATAGAGGACTGGCTTGATGGTCTGGATGAGGATGGGAAGGCAGAAATTCCCAAGGGCTAATCCTATTCAGATGTGAATTCCCCCAGCCAACTCACACTGTCCCAACCTCAGTTTCACCAGCTGTGAAGTGTACACAGCTGTGTAGACCTGACCTTGCTTTAACACTTTCTTCTATGGTTCAATTATTGCAATTGCTTTGGATGATTTCTGTTTGCATGATCCTTTAGCTACTGAGGAGGAAGCTGCTGTGGTAGGTGTTGAGTTCTTCATTCACTCCAGCCACGGAGCGGCGACTGCAAAACTGCATGGCAATGGCACACAAAGTCCTCCACGCAGGTCATGGCTGTTTTACCGATTGCGTTTACAATTTTAGTGTTAACAGCGCTTCTGAGAAGCCGACGGCTGTACTTTTGCAACGAAAAGCCTATCTAGACAAAGACAGGGAGATGTTTCTGCTTGCAGATATGAGTCAGCAACTTTAACATTAGGAAAAGGTCTTTTCATTTGTTTGGTTTTATGTTTATGTTTTTATCAGTGGTTTCTAAGAAAATCCCAGCATACGGATTGAAAAGCATTCTCTGTTCTGACAGTTTTCATTCAGAACATATAATGAAGCCATACATGCAATGCTAGCCCGCTTTTAGTGTTATTGGAAGATAAAAAAGCATGGCTTTTCTAATGTTTAGCATACATTTCAGATGGGTTTCAGGGCTGCAAAACTAGTATTTTATATTTAGACCATTATATTCCTAGCAAGGAAATACCTTCTGATGCTTTCAGGTGGCTGCCAGCCCCACTCCTGCCCAGGGACCCAGCAGCACTGACTGATGCACCACATGAGCCCACACAGCTCTCCCATGCGAGGCAGATCCTCTGCCACCCCAGAAGCTCAGCTAAGAGCAACCCAAGCAACCAGCTTCTGAAAAAAGCCAATTCTGCATTTTGTTCAAGCGGAAGGATCAATTCTCCTTGCTCTCACACAAGCCTCAGTGAGACCAGCCTAAGAGGAGGGAGGCTTTACCCTCAGGCTTTCACGTACCTAGACATCGATGCTTCAGAGCCCACACAAGGGTATCTGCAAGTCATGAGTTTTGAACTTAGGTCCAGTGCTCAAATGTGCCGTTCCCGTTGCCCCTCTTGTGTTAAAAACCTTAACAGTTGAGACCCGAAACTCAAAGTGATGACTCGTCCAGCAACCACCATGCGGAAATATTTCACAGGCAGCTTCGACATCAGATTTGACACAACTGGCTGTGGCGTAAATCCCTGAAGAGACTCCAGCCTTGGGAGCGCAGCACAGAACAGCCCGGGTAACACACTGTTCTCCCAGCGCTGCACACAGTCCCCTCTAGTTAAAAAAAATCCTACAGCCATCCCATGGACAGCCTAAGTCTAGGTTGATAACTTAGATGTAGAATACAGCCCCAGCCCAGCAAGGGTATGCTGTCTGACAGCCCAACTACGAATACTGCCTGAACTAGTTCTTGTAACATGTGCCATCTCACATGCTGCAGGCAGCTGCCAATACCACTTCTGAAGGGATTTTTAAAAAATAGGAAGTTTGACATTCAGGACACAGATCTAGAGGATTTATGTAAGGATGGACTAAGGATTTCTTGTCAAAGGCTCCCAGCAAAATCAACGCTGGTGTTAACTTTGAGTTCAGTGAGGTCACGGTTTTATCATATGAATTTTTCAATTAAGCAATGGATAAAACAATATAGGGTTACACAGGGCTATGCCATAGCGGCACATCAAGCACGTGTAAATGTCCTCTTCAGATATATGTTACAAGGTGAATACATTTCATAGCAGGATGTCCACATTCCTGATTTACCTGTTCTTCATCAACATTCCCAGTTTAACTTTTCTTCATCATCATTCCCTCCACTCCCTTCTGACTTTTGCTGGAGACTGACCTACTCATGGAGTTGATATCATATATTATTTAAATCAGGGACACTTTTCTAGTTATCTTCTTCCTGATGTTGTTCTACGGGTATAATCTGTACAATGGACACAGCTGTACCAGTTATGAAGGTGCTCTGGATGCGTTCAGGTTATTTCATAGCAGTGGAATATGGTTCTCTCTTTCAGAGGGTTGTATCACATTAAATAGCCAGGTAAACTAATAACTATCCAAAGCATGAAACAAAACTCAGATGATAACCCAAACCCTTTCAGTTAACCACAAAAGACTACAGGCTACAAATTGTGTGTGCGTGTACTGGGGACCTGAATTTTTGTATGTGTTCAAGGCGGGCAGAAAAATAAAAAGCAAGCAATAGCCCATGGGAGCTTCCCTATGGGACTGCTCTGCATACAGAGAAAAGTAGTGAAGGAAAGTAAAAAGAAGGTTAAAACCAGACACATATCCATCAACTCAATTAAGACTCAAGGGGAAAAGCTAAAGGCTGCCGGGAGGTACAGGGAGTTAATGCTCCTCCAAGATGGAGCAGCAGAGGAAATGCCGGAGAAGGAACTTTGCTGCCGTGTGAGCAGAATTAATGGGTGGTTCTGGACTGGCTGAGCTGCTGAGCCGCAGCTTCTCAATGAGTTGTTAATGGGGAACATGGAGAGTTAGGAAGTAATGAGGACTTTGTCAATACAGCTGTGGATAAAAGCGGCTAAGGAACCACTTAAGGAAAAAGCCATCACGCAAATCTGCAACTACAGATTCTGTGCTTTCCGGTGCTTAAGAAATTACTTGCAATAATTTTGGAAGTGTTATAGAGGCGAGAAACAAAACACAACCACAGGACAGATCCTTTTATTAAACCAGAAGTGGCATGTAAGAAAGAAATCTCAGTAACAGTGTCTCATCTACAATTTCTTTTTTTTTAAATTCCTGAGAGAGTGAAAGAATTAACAAACCTAAGTAATCTGCAGCTGCCTGCAGGTGGAGGCACTGAAGGAGCACCACTGAGCACAAGACAGATGTCTCCCTCAAGTCCCAGCTGGGTGCATTAGGGAAGGGGGACCCCACAAACAGGTCCAACCCCCCTCCCGTACCTCCATGCCTGCCAAAATAGCCATCTATGCGGTAGCCAGGGCCATTAGATAATCCACCCCATCAGGACTGGCTTGCGCTGGTGTTAAGGACGCAGCCAAAAAAACCCAAAGTGTTTCTTCCAGATTGAAAGAACAAATTTGGTGTGGGAAGGGGTCACACATCTACCTTATCCTTAGGTTTATTGCCATTTTGGAAGTAGGGAATCTTTTTCAGGCTTTCTGAGCAATCCTGGTAACTTTCCACAACACCTCCCGTGAAAGCAGCCCCCCTGCAAGAGCCTCTCTGTATAACCGTTCCCCCCTTTTGTTTTATGAAAAGACAAACGCTATTAAAAACATTGCATTCTCGTTTCTTTACCTCCATGAAGAACAAACACAGAGAAACGGTACCTGGAAGATACTCCCTAGAAACAAAGCACTGGATTTATTCAAAGGTAAACATCCCATTTTATGCATCTCCCAAGACTTTGAGGGAGGTACCGCTTTCCGTACTAGAAAGTGCTAAACCAGGCAAAGCCTGCCATCATATCGCTTGTGCAGATTATGCTTCAAATTCCCTCCCATATCCAGCCTCCACAGACAGACATGCAGAGCCTCTGAGGCTTCCTCATTCAACCTGGTTCAGAGCTGAAATCCAGGTGGGCTGGAGTTGAGTGGGAAGGAGCCCTGCAAATGTCAGGGGGAGCTCTCTGCCTGCATCCCACACCCTCCTCCATCCTGGGCACGCACAGTCAGGGAGGAGGGCGCCAAGATGGTAGCCAAGTAGCCAAGGACAACCCCTGTTCCGTGGAAATACCGTCTACAGCCAGATCCATGCAGTCCTGGCTTCTCTGTACCAGCAAGGACACAGAGAGGCCAAGGATGGGGAAAGACAGCTGGACCTCCTTGCTTCCTCCTGGGCTTCTTTCAACATAAAAGTAATTGTTGCAGCCAGAGATGAAGAGAAGGAATAAGGCACAAAGCCTGACAATATTCTGCATATAAAAACATCGTGTTTAACAAACTCTCTCCCTTGCACCACCCAAAAATGCATCATAGAAATCAAAATCACCAGAAGCAAGGCATGGACCACAAAGCTTGTTTGCATGTAAAACAAAAAAATTGGTAGGGAGGCTCCTCGGAGCACTAAAAAGAAATCAGCTTCACAGATCCCCTTTCTGAGTAGCATGGGATGGTTACATCCAGCTGGTGAAGCTCCAGAGCACAACCCCATGGAAATATCTGGGCTCGTGCTTAACTCTGCATCGCTCCCACTCCGGCACTAAGTACTAACGCATGTTTGATTAGGTAACAGTAGGAGTATCTGCTCCTTCCAAAGGTGACCACAAGCTCTTGGCAATAACACCGAGTACTTGCTCTGGCCCTAACCGCACACCACAGTTGTTAGACTGGCTTGCCAAAGGAAGACATCTTGCCAGATGGAGTATTCAAAATAAAGCAAAGAAGAACAATCACTTTAAATAATCAGCTTTTCAACTGCTCTAATGATGAGAACATGTATTAAGGCAACTTCAGAGAAAGGAAAACCTATTAAAGCAGATGCTGAAAGTGATTTTTCAAATACTCTGGCCCTTTTCACTTTCCACAGGGAAGCCTGCAGAAATCTTACAAAACCAAAGCCTCACCATTATTTGCCTTTATATTCCCCCCGGTTCCAGTGGCAGTACTCCCACAGATGGGGACTACAGATCAGGTGAGGGTATTTTTGAATTTTGGAGATATATTTTGCATACTAATCAGTCTTGGACATGACTGCAATAATAAGGCTGGCTGACAAGTCGTGAAATTAAAAATAATTTAGAAAAAGGAGAAAATTCTGGATTCTTGTTATTTCCCTTCTCTTTTTCTTTTTTTTTTTTTTCATACTTTGGAAACAATAGAGCAAAAAGCAACAAACATGCTCACGGAGCGACCCAAACTTGAAAAGGAACAAAATGCTATCCAAAGGCAAATGGCAGAATTCCCAGCCACATCATTAATGCCAGAGTTTCATCTTGTATTCTGCGAATCGATACAAAATTGTTTCAATGAAGATACCATATTATATACCATTTATGATTACATATACAATGAGATTCTCAAATACTGCCTTTGAGATGCAGACCTCGTACCAAAACAATAACCAAGCCCCGTATGCATGGCTCTTGGGGCACACGTGCAGATCAGAGTTTGGCTCACTCGTATAGCGCAATGTCACTCGTATAGTGCAATGTCACTCGTATAGCGCAATATATACATTGGGATGTAAATGTGGAGCCCAGCTTGGAAAAGCAGCTTGCATTTGCATCCATGATACCCATCCAAAAAATGAATAGCCAGCACTATCCAAGCACCAGCCGCTCCTCTCATCTCTGTACCGGGGAAGCCTGCTTTAGGGCTGGTGAGAAGGACAGCAGGGAAATAGCACACTGTGCTTCAGCACACAAGTGGAAGTTTGTGTTACTAGAGGGTTCACTGGCCTTTTGACAGGAGATGGCTTTATCTTCTTGGCAAGAAAGCTGTTCTGGTTGCTCTCTGCAGCATCGGGGTACAGAGCTGCCCTGCACTTGGCGTCCTGCCTGTTGACAGGCATTTGGTAATGCCATACCAGCTTCAGGGGTACCTCCTTCTCACCTTATGGCAGACCCTGAGTCAGAACCGGGCCTCAGGTGGGCCTCCCCTGCCCTGACCATCCCCAGAGCAGGGACAACAGCAGCAGAGACAGTACCTGCCAGGTCCCCATCCAGGGCAGCCCTGAGGTTACTCCTGTGCCCAGGTACTTGGCACAGCTGGAGGCCAGCATCTTTAATGACCTCTCATTTCTGCACACTACTCTATTCATTTTCCACTTCCTCAATCGCAGCTGTAGAGCCCTATTAATGCATAGAAAAAACACATTTAAACCCAAACCTGCTAGGCCAGAAATAGAAGTTCTCGTTTTCTTTTCCAAAACACAGAATAGCTGAGCAACAAGGAAAGGAAAAGGAAATCTCTCCCGAGTGCACATCTGGAACCAATTTGCTGTATGTAGCCACTGGGTGTCACTTTTGATATATATTGGGTCAGCCACGCAGCGCTTTGGCGAGAGAAACGGATTTCAAAGAGGTGATCCTAAACCAAACCCAGACTGCTCCGCAGCCTCTCACGCGCAAGCTGTAATTAGCAATTAGCCAGCCAGGCTGATTTATTAACAAAACGTCTTTGCCACGACATTAAGTACCGTGCAGTGGCTCTTACCTCTCTGTTTGGAGCGTGACTTTTGACGGCTCCACGTTGGGGTTTTCCCACTCCATCTGCGGACAGTGCATGAAGTAGCAGAGTGTGTACAGAGCCTCCGGCTCCCAGTAGAGTGATCCCTGCTTCTGGTGCATGGGCGTCCCGTTGCCGTGCTGCTTGGCGTTGAGGGGCTGGAGGTGGTGCATTGCTCGAGACACCAGGTCGCCTGGAAAAAAACGCAAAAGCTGGGTGAACACCTTGGCTTCTCACCAGCCTCTCCCCAAAGTTTTCAAACTAAAAAACAAAAGGCGTGCCAGGTGGATTTTCCCTCCCAGTTAACCTCATATACGCAAACAGTAAAGGGTAGGACAGGATCCTGGTGCACTGCTCACCACCAGGTCAGACTTTGCCTGGTGGTTTACACAGTACAGCGTGACATAACTTGGCTGCTCACAAGTCCTCAAAGGCCGGGGGGGAGATGGGTTTCAGCAAATATGATACGTCAGCAGCAGCAGACTGGCCCATCTCACCACCATCATAACAGCCCATACACTGAGGCTGGTGTCACAGCTACCTGTAACGCAGGGCTTGCAGGCTGCCGAAATGCCATAGTCCCAAAAATGACACAGTGGGGACAATGCAGAGTGGCACCAAAAGCCACATGTTCCTGGGTGGAGCGGCAGGGAAATGCAGCCCCTTGCAATGAGGAAGCAGACAGTTGGATAACGCACAGAGCACTGCGGGAGCATGTGGGTGA
>VZRU01012179.1:214789-236405 GCA_013398155.1 Pedionomus torquatus
GGGAACAACTGCTAAAAGACAGTATCAGAAATGTGCAACCTAAAGTGGGCTGGAAAGCAGCTGGGCCTGGAAAACTCCATGTTAGCAGAAAAGCAAAACCTCTGAAGTTTCTCACCCAGACCCTCAGGTTTCCAGACCAGAGAAAATGGCGCAAGAAAAGAGGCTGCTCATCTTCCCTGTGAGGACGTGGTTCTGGGCGCTTCCTCGCAGGATGGCTATGGGAAACCAGCCACAATATACGGACTGGGATCAGCAAAGCCAGCAAGCGAGATGAGCAGACAAATACTCAGCCAAGCAGCAGAGTCACATAGTACAATACTGATTGTAACTAATTAACGAAAGCATCTCCCTCCGAGGCACTGAATTTTACGTTTGTTAACTAGTGACCACCCTGTCAAAGGGAAACAATAGCGGTTATAAACTGTCTGTTTTCACATGTTCAGATCACTCAGAGAGCTTTGGGGGGAAATAATGATCTCAGATCAAATCAAATGTTTTGTTTCAAATGAAAATCTTAGCAAGAACCCTTTAGGTCATTCTTAAGCTATACAAAAGTGAGTGATAGAGAAAAAAAGACATAATTTTCCAGTGTTAAGAAGAAATCACATGGTCTCTTGTATTTGCTTTTCCCAAGCAACAACTGAGCACTGAAACTTGGAAGGAAAAGTTGGAAATGTACACCAAGGTAGGAACATAAAACCAAATCTGGGAGGGGAAAAAAAAAAAAAGAAAAAGGCAGATAAATAATGAGCTCCTGAGCAAACTTAAAGGAGAACCATTTTGTCTGTATGCAAGGCAGTGCACAGGATTTTTTGCAAAGTCCCACCCCTAAGAACACATCACAGCACATCACCTCTCTCCATCCTGACTCGCAGAGAAAATGATGATGATGCTGTGATAATGCACACCAGGGAGAACAGAAACGTTTTGCTGAAAAACTCAGGCCAGTCCTCGAAAAACAGCTTTAAAACCATGAAGAGAAGAAAACCGCTGGCATGAGAAAACTGCCGAGTCCATGATTTCAGGGGTTTGACACAATTTTTTGCTGCACTCTGCAATATTCCTTTGATTCAAAGCTTTCATTTAAAAATAGTTTCTGTCTTTTCTCTCCACCAGGAAATTGCCATGATAGGACCAATCTTGCAGCGCTGCATGCTCATAATTTCCGAGAGAAGCTGTGCATGCTGCAGGCCTGCAGGATCAGGTCCATCAGAAAGACACGTCCCTCTGAGATGACTCCCTAGTCCTGCACAAAATTATTGGCAGGCAACCAGCAGGAAAGTTTGGGACCCCCTTCACTCAGCCCACTCTGTCACAGCAGACGTGCACTGCCAAGCCTGTGCTACAGGCCAATTTAACTGCTAGCAACCTCGCCGACAGAAAAAGTAAATTCCTCTCTTTCTCTCAAAAAAAAAAGTGTAGAAGCCGCAATGTCCAGCTTTAACAATAATAGCAAAAGCAGAGAAAAAGGAGTTGCACTTCATTCACAGCCTTTTCAGACCCAAGCCACTACAGCACTAAAACATGTGGTTAAAGTTAAGCACGTGACTAGTCTTATTTTGGTGGACCGAGACAGCAGGCACCAGAGAATGTCTCTGTCTTCTGTACCCAATGATGAATAAAAATCAGGATGCAGTTTAGGCCCAGATTCAGGCAGCGGCATTACTTCATCTCCATTCTTCCCTGAATGCTGGGGTGATGTGACTTCAATGACACATCCAGCACCAGAGGATGCTGCGTGGTGAGAAGGGATGGAAAGGAGCAGCAAGGATGCCATAGGCAGGGCAGGCAGCTCAACATCACTGCTGATGCAAGGCTGGAGGAACCCGAGCCTCACTGAAATCAATGGCAAAGCTCCCACCCATTTCAACATGGCCAAGAGTTCACCCTTTTATTCTGTTATTTCCTCAACTGCTTCTTGAGAAACCCACACCAATTCATGCCATTAAAGCTGAATTAATGCTTTTGAATGTTTAAGCCTCATTTAATTACATTATACCAAGAATTGTTTGGCTTAGATCTTGCTTTTTGCCTTTGTTATGTTATCTCTGGTTACATTTCAAATAATTTCTACATTAACAATTATTATAACATTTCCCTATCAGAGACAACTCAAAGCTTAAATAATCAATACCTATAAACCATCGAGCTTCACAGAGGACAGTATGTAAGCACAAAAAGCTGCATTAAGATCTTGGTACCCAACAGAGCAAGCACCAGAGACAGGATGGGAATTGCTGCTCTCTCTTTTATTCCATGGTGTAACCTCAGACAAGCCACTGCATGCCCTGGTGCTCTCTTCCTCCTCCAGCCCCATCCAGTTACAGTGCAAACTCTTCAGGGCAGAGACGGTGCCTCAGCGTATCTGCACACCAGGATCAGTGCCGAGAAGGGAGGAGGGAGCTGACAGGAGCACACACACACCGTGTGGTAGTACTTATGCAGACTCTGTAGAATGTAGCATAGCGTAACTTCTGGTTCAAAATACATGTGTGTTGTTTCAATCCCTGCCACATTCTGCTGCTCCTTATTCTTCCTTCCTAATACACTTTTGCTTCTCCATTTTTTTCCAAAGAATATAACAAGAGTTGAAACTCTCTTTGATCCTGGCCAGGATGCCCCAAAGCCCACCAACGTGAAACCAGCTCCATGATGGGACGCTCTGGTCTGGTGTCCAGCAGTCAGTCAATGCAAATCTCACCTGGGAAACCCAGCCTGTATCTGCTCTCCTTGCCAGCTGTAAAAACAGTATATCTGAACACTGAGGGCAACCCTTAATTTGTGGCCAAGTATAGAGAGTGAACACTCGTTCATCCCTGTGTGTTACCCATGTCTGCTCTACAGAGCCACGTTCAGCTACAGCAACACCCTGCAAGGGAAGGGTACCTGCATGCAGCATTGCTGGCTCTTCAGCATCTCTTTTGGCCATAAAAACACATCTCAGATATATCAACTGAGTACATCTGGAAGGCTGATAAATTCCCAAGTGCATCACTTCCAAAAAAATATAAAAAATCATAAAAAAATAAAAATCCCAGTAGTTTAGTTGATCTTGTAACTCCAGGGAAGCAGCTCCCGAGGGCTGTGTCATCACGACACAAGGGGCTCAGCAGGGATCCCTGCCTCATCGTCCCTGTGCTCATTCTCACCCCTGTACCACCGCCTGCAATCCATCTGAGGAACAGACTGGGGAGCCGATTTGCCTGACAAAAGACCCTGCCAATTTTATTTTGGTTTTAATTTAAACCAAATAAACACTTCCACAATTTATGCAACATAAGCCAAGCGAGCCACTGCACAAACTGCTCTGCTGGCAGAGCCTGGGAGAGGAAGACATGACGTTATGTGTGGTAGACACCAAAAAAACTTGAACAGTGAGGTGGTGGAGGATATTTGGGGATATTTTTGCTGCTGAAGCTAAGAAGCCAGAACTGGAGGACAGGTTCCCAGAGGGCAGCAAAGGCAGTGGCAAGCCCCAGGCTGGCACTGCCTTGCAGCCCTGGGTCAAGGCAGGGGAGAGCTCCGGCCACAGGGCTCCACACTGGAGCTTGTCAGTTTGGAGGAGAAATGCTGTGCCCTGCCCAGCAAAGGACTCAGGAAGCCATCACTACTCCGCAGCGTGCGGAGAGCTGCCGCTGTGTAGCTACCAGCATTTCATCCTTGCCACCACTAAAGTGGGACCTGCCCGTCGCTGCTGCTGTCAGTTCAGCACAGTTTATGAGCGCACGGTCCCCATACGTCTGATTTAAAGATAGAAAATCTTATGTAATGCGCATGTTGTGACACAGGCCTGGTTTAAGGCAATACTGAATATTTAAGGAACAGCTTCACTGACCTCAAGCCAAAGATGTGATGTGACAGGAAAAGTTAAGCTGCTGCAGTCTATATGGGGGTGATATATCAACAATGTACAGCACTCAACTGGACAGCTTGAGCCCTCTCCACAGAGACCAGTGAAGCACTGGTTTTTTACTGTTTGGCTTCAATAAAAGGTATTATCATGGCTCCATTTTAGAGCCCAATGTTTGAAAAATAACACAGCCGTTTTCAATTTTGTAACAGGGAAGGGTGAACAAAGAAGAAAAATTAAAAAAGGAGAAAGAAGACAGATGCCCAGTGCCCACTCCTGAGCAGCTTCTTGCGGGATTTTATGGTCTGTCATGATGGACCTGAGCTTGCAGTCAAGCCTTCCTAGGAGCAGGCTCGCTGCTTTCAGAAGGATAAATTTCCACAGCCTAAACTATCTGGGTGCA
Organism: Pedionomus torquatus; assembly: GCA_013398155.1. NCBI lineage: Eukaryota > Metazoa > Chordata > Aves > Charadriiformes > Pedionomidae > Pedionomus > Pedionomus torquatus. The sequence goes on from VZRU01012179.1 coordinate 219,043, forward strand.
TGTTTGCACAACCACGACACTGAGGTGAATGACACCAGACCAATCCTTAAACAGCAGCTCCCACCTACCTAAAATTTTTCTTGTTTCAAAAATGTGTCCTAAAACCACAAGAACAACTTAATGATGATGTTTTCCCACCATCAACAAGGCACATAGTTCTTTAGCCTTTGGCTTTTCTTCAAAGCCCAGGGGAGGCAGGAGGATCTGTTGTCACTGCAGGTGTTTTCCCGTGTGGTGCCCCATTAGGGCACTATGCAAAGCAGCAGCCAGCCAGGCTGGCACCATCAGTTCAATAATGCTGGTCTCAGCATCCCTCCAGCTGTCCACAACTGGAATATGCGCAGCCTGCTCATGAGAATCATAGAATCATCCAGGCTGGAAGGGACCTCCAAAGGTCATCTAGTACGACCTCCCCGCAGTTGCAGGGACACAGAATCACACCCTGTGGTGGGGGGCTTGTTGACAGTAGCACTGTTGCCACTTTGCTTTTCTATCTGGACATTTTCTCCTGCACAATTGGGCCAGAGCCACAGATTGGAGTCACGTCTGTGCTACAGAACGCTTAACGTCTTCCTGTGTCCTGTCCAGACCATCAAGAGGAGAAGTATGGGCCAGGGAGCTGCACTTGAGGTCACCTTCCACAACATGGCTGGTAGTTTCAAATTTCCCCCCCTACAAGCACGTAAGCCAGGTGCAAAACTCATTCTCTTGACCTGGATTCATTTCACACCTCAGTATAAAAGTATTGGTTCCACAGCTTTTGTTCAGGACCGGCTCTGGGGAGATGGTACTGAAAACATGGATTACAACCCTGATGATAAAGCAAGGTCTATTAGATCAGACTGCTAACTGGTAGCTGTGGACATACTGCATCCTTCCCATACTGTAGCTAAGTCTCCCTCTCCCTTTTGTGCCTCCCTGATGCCTCTGGTCTCTGCACTAAAGTGATCTATTGCTACAGCTCACCCCGGCACATGCCTGTAAGCGCATGAACGCAGGTGAGTGTGAGTAGTTGAACTGTCTCTTCTGTACCACAGCTCACTGCCTCCAGGCATCCGCTCAGTCAGCTGCTCAAGCCATTCCTACACTCTTGATCTCAGCTGCGCTGTTCCTTCACTTTTGCTCTGCCCCTGGTGTTGCATCAGTCTCTAGGTTTCAAAAGTCAGCTGAGCAAAAGCTGCTCGAGCAAAACCTCTCCTCAAATGACTTATTGGAGGTTGTGCTATCGTTAACTCAGGACAACCCATCTGTACCAGGAAAGGAATATGAAGAGAGCTAGGGTGGGTTCACCCTGAAGGGCATTTAGGATGTATTTTACTGTGCATACGCTCTTGGCATGAAGTATCTTCAAACACAAAGCTGTGCTATTCTTGGCACATAGTATATTCTGCCTCAGGCTGTGGGTGCACTTGGGGTGCTGTAATTCACAGTCAGTGGAGCATCCCACAGACGACACATTCACCATCAAGCTCACCTTGCAGAAAACTCCCCATCTCCACCATCTCCACTCACCCACATTGTGCTCCTATGTGAATTTGCTACCTCAGACAATCTCTTCTTCTGCTAACAGCCATTCAGAAGACCAAACGAAGGAGCTGTGGTCCCAAACTCTGAATTCAGTGCCAAAAGACAGGACCAGGATAAGAGCGGCCCATTCCTTGACGGTGGCTTCCCTGTGGCCTCCCACAGATCATTTAACCTTTTATCTCCACTTATCCCACCATCACACAAAGCTTCTATTTATATTACTGAGTACATGTTTATGTGTGATTTAGCATTTACAAAGTCTTTGAAGACTAAGAAATCAGGGATTGGACATATCCCATAAGAAAGCCACAATAATAATTAAACTTTCTCAAGTTTACATACCTATTATAATAACACTATTACCCTCAGAATTTCCTATCCAATGTGGCAAGCATGATGTTTGTGTTTGATTCCCCTTAAACTGCTTCAACTCCAAACAAAACAGGCTTTGACTTGATGAGCTTTTCATCTACCAGCCTAATGTAGAGCCTTCTCTATGTGGACCACCACTGCCTTATGGACCACTGTCCCCAGACTTTCTTTGGTCTGTCATGGACCCATGCCATCAATCTCTGAATTTCAGAGCCCTCCATGGCTGAGCAGACCAGCTGAAGGGTGTTCACCCTGGCCTTCACTCTGCACAGCAGGGACAAGGAGGACTACAAACCTAGGGAAAGGAATATGCTGTTTTAACCCCAAGCATGTGGTGATGCACAGGAGTTCAGGGGTGAACAGGAGTCTGAGCCTCAAGGGTGATGTATGCAGGGGAGTCCTGAGTCAATACATTGGTGTGTTGGGGAAGGGCAGTGGAGGGTTGGAGCTCCAGCATCCCCCAACTACTAAGGAGATGCCTTTTGTCTCTAGTTATTAACCCTGAATGGACTTCAATGCATGAGGTAGAAGCCCTGGGGAAACAAAACCATCTGCGTAGGGACAAACGCCAGTTTGGGCCCCAGTAAGGAACATAAGGCTGAGCCTCACCTCATGGGGGAAGTCCCCAAAGGAGCACTGATTGCAGACTGGGACCCAGACAAGTAAGAGCTGCCTCTGCTCAGCCCCTGTAACGCAAGAAACAAATTCACCCTCCCCAGTCAGCAGTGAAGTGATAGGGAAAGTGAAGCCTTAGCATGGTGTAGACTGGTATTTTCCAATTATTCTCCATCTTGCTTTGTTTCTACTACTAAATAAATGTATTGCTTTATGGTTTATGATACTGGGTATCTCAGGGGAAGGGAAGAAAAGCAGAGGATCCTTTGAGGCTATTATTAAGTAACCCATATCCCTTCTTGCACACAGAGGCAGCCTGCAAACAGAGGCTCCTTGAAGGGAGGCTGCAAAGGGAACAGAGTAGCAGGTAGGGGAGACAGCAAACAGCTAGCACTTAATGGAGAAACTATAGTAACATTTAAACACAGGATTAATCTGCCTTGTTGTCTCTGTTAGGGGACGAAGCGGCACCTCACCAACTTCTCTTTTTAGCTTTTATACACAAGAGCGGATGATGCGTGGATGGCAGTGAAGAACTGCAAACAAGATGCCCAGAAAGTGGTGGGAGAGTGACGACATAGAGACCTTGTACAATAACACAGTGGAAAGCCCTTAAAAATTCAGAAAAGTATCAGAACACCCGGAAACTGCCCACATAGACTGCCAGCCTACAGCCAAACCCTATGCTGAAGGGAACACTGCTGCCTGAATTGCAGGTCTCAGGTAGGACCTCTGCTTAGTTCTTCACTGCACAGCAGAGCATCAACAGAACTGTCCACAGGAAATAAGCTTTGGTCTTCCTCTATGGTGCTACTCAGTCTGAGAAAAATACCTGACAAACAGGGCTTTTTTTCTGGTAGTAAATGAGAAGAGCACTTAAATAAGACGAACAAACCTCCTTCAGACACCACCCTTCCAGCCAGCACCTTTACCCCGGCACTTGCTTCCAAGTTTGGCTTTATCCTCTTACTTACAGGTATCCTGGTTTCAGCAATTTAATTTTCTTCCTAGGGACTGCTGTGGTTTGGATTTAGTATGAGAATAATGTTGATAAAGCATATTGGTTTAGTTGTTGCTAAGTAATGCTTATATTGAGTCAAGAACTTTTTCAGCTTCCCAGAGAAGCTGAGAGGGAGCAGAAACAGGACAAGCTGGCCAAAGGAGTATTCCATACCACAGAGGTCACCCTCAGTATATCAGTCAGGGTTAGACAGGGACCAGAAATCTGTGATTGCTGCTCAGGCCAGGCTGGGCAACTGATCATTGGGTGCTGAGCAACTGGATTGCATTGCTGTTTTTTTAACATTCTTTAACCATTATGATTTTCTTTTCTGTTACTGTTCTATTAAACTACCTTTATCTCAAACAATGAGGTTATTTTCCTTTTTCTCCCTCTCCTCTCTACACTACGAGGGGATGGAGAGGTGTGCAGTGAGCAAATGGCTACATGGTCCTAGTTGCCAGCTGCGGTTAATCCATGACAACAGGACATGAATCAGTTTGTAGGGTTCCTGCAGTGCTCCCTCCAGTTGGTTGCAGAGGGCTGAGACTAGATGAAAAGGCAAGGGAAAGGATGCCGGCTTTCATCATCTCCTCGGCTGGAGCTGTGAGGAGAAATGAAAAACAGCATCGGTATGTGCAATCACATTCCTACACACACATGAGCAGTAACCCTTCCTTTCACCCCTAGATGTGTGCCAAGATCTACTGGGAGGTTGTTATTTCGGAAACATATACATTCAGCACTGTGGAGGAAAAGAGAAGATGACGGGGAAGGGTAGAGTTTTTCCAATGGCGAAAAGGAAAACCTTGCTGAGACCTGAGTGGTGATGTGGAGGAAATACAAGCCTGAACATCAAACCTGAGAGCTCCCGTAAGCCATTCAAAGGCTAAAAACCTCTGAGATCAGCAGTGTTAAATTGCATTCGCATCTTTAGATTATCCTAGCTTAAAATAAAAATGCCTACTTGTAGTTAACCCTCAGACTAACACCACCACCACCAGTCACTGTGGTTTGCAAAAGACTGCATGGCCAACTTCCCACCCAGAAAAGCCACAGTGACTGGTTATCTTTGGATTCAGAGCAAGCCCCAGTTTCCTGCTCTAACCTGAAAACATGCGTGAAGACAGTTTGGATGAGATTCCTAAACCACAGTTTATTCCTTTGTGCAGCTCCAGAAACACGGACCTGCAGCCCTTCACACGCCCCTCAGCACAGAGTGGTTTTCCCTGGTCAGCCATGTGCTAACACCTTAAGGTCTTCAGCTGAAGGCAACAAGGCAGGAATATTTCTTGGTGCTGGCAAGTGTACCCCAAGGCTCTGCTCTTCCCTGCCACCCTCTACGGGCACACACAAGAGAGAGTCCTCCTTCATCCAGCAAAACACCAGTGACATCCACTTTTGAGCCTCATCCCCTCTGCATCTGGTCTCCAAGCCAGCAGTGGTATTTTTAGATGAATGATGAATAGGTGTGCTGGAGTGCTATGCAGTTAAACATAACATAAGCGTCTGTGGATTGCAAACGTGCATATAAAGAAGTTAGGAAAAAAATTAAAAGGTCAAAATGAAGTATCATGGAATCTCTCAACAGTCAGAGCTCTCCCTAATACTCCTCTCTTTTTCTATTCATTCTACTTATTTTTCCCTGTTTCAAGGTGGAGGAAATAAAAGAGAAGAAATAGAAATCTAGAGGAATTTCCAAAACATTCTGAAAAAAAATCAAACATCTCTTCTTTTGTTCCTGGTACAGCCTGGGAATACAGGAAACTTCAGGAAAAATTGAAAAAAGCCCAATCAAAAAAAGTCTTATGAAATATTTTCTCTAAGATTAAACAGTGAAATACTGTCAGGCTACTGTTTAAAATCCTATTATTTTTGCTGTGCTTCAGTTCTTCCCAATGTTCTCTATATAATAAGCATTTCAAATGAAATTACATTATTTTAAAACACACTGTAGCAGGCAATTACAATTCCTGAATACTAAATGCCAATATAACGTAGGCCAAATTTATTGTTGTTCCTTAACTTTGTGCCACATTCATTGTATTTTAATGAATAAGGTTTCACATTAATTTTTCAAGCCTGTTCCTTAGAATCACACACTACGGTGTAATTGCGTTGCAGGATTAGGTCTCTATTTACATTCTCCTCCTAAGTCCTGGAGATGAAACCTTCCTTTGATTTTTACCTAAGTCAGCAACGTCATCTCTTCTTCCTGGTTTTTGGAGAGCGCCTCAGGGCCAGCAGCTCCACATCACCTTGCCACTGTCTGGCAGGGCAGGGCTGTCCCAGAGAAGACCAGCGCCCACCACCTGCTAAGCCCAGGAGATGAGAGAAGAAGCACCACCAGTGTCAGGCAAATAGGGTTTGGGGCAGGACAGGAACAGAGTTCATAAGTCTGGTTGCACCTTTCTGACCACAAAGGCCCCCCAAGTGCAGCTTGGGTTGATCTCCTTCTCTACAAGCATTCTCTGAGAGTGCTATGCTTCCTCTACAGTCATGTCCACCACCCCACCTTTTCCCCAATTTTCTGTCCTCTCTGTCACACCTCAGGGAGACACAGCTCACCCAAATGGTCTTTTCTAATTCGCCAACATCATACAGGAACAAATGAAGGGGGCAGATGGATGAGGGCATCACGCAAGATTTTTCACCTTCTAAATCTTTTTTCCATCTGGGACAGACACAAAGATCGTGAAGAAACTAAGAAGACTTGTGCTGAAATACATGCACTAGGCAGCATATGGGCCTCCCTTTGCCAGCTGTTCACCATCCAGAGGACAGATTTGACTTCCCGGTCTCAAAGTCTCCATCCAGCAGCTCGGCACCTGGCCACACCACTGTGTGCAAGGATGCTGAGCAGAACTGAGAGCAGGGGAAGCCTTTTCTCCACACATGGACATTTAATTCTATTCTGCATACTTGCAATACTTTAATTATTAATGTTGATAAACTACAGGAAATCTCATTCAATTAGAATTGCCTTTTTTTTGGTCTGAGATAAAATTAAATTGCTTTATTGCATGATCACTCTTTGTCCTTGTTTGCTATTCTCTTTTGAAGAGAACAGAAATAAAGTCCCAGCTCCTGGGATACGACAAGCTGGTGGGACATGGAAGAGACAGGCCTGGGGACTGCCTGCTCTGCTGGTTCAAGCAGGCCAAGCTCCTGTCCTTGCCACTCACTCCTGGTTGCCATCTCCTCCTCCTCATCTTCACAAGTGCTATCCTCTTAATTCCCCTCCTATCCAGAGCGTCTCCCTCATCATCTTTAATCATCCACACAAGAGCAGGGGCTTTTATGTATCCAACCCTTGCCTCATACCCCACCTTCTCCACACCAGAGATTGTCACATCTTTCCTCTCCACAATGCCACTTCTAAAGCTCTCCACCCCCCTCACACCACCAAGGCAATGATAAACCCTCTTTTGCCTACTCCCTCTCCGCCAACGCACCCTGATCCCCAGGTGTTCCCCCCTGACTTCTGCCCCAGCGCGCAGTGTTTCTGCCCCCACATTGTGGTTCCCCAGCCTCCCTCCATGGCAGAGGCTTTGCTCTAACCTCTGAGTCACAGCTTCTGCTGATGCCAGAGACAGCAGATACAGAAGCACTGAACAGAGAGCAAAGTCCCTTGCATCCTCTACCCCTCCCTTTTCCTTGCATTTTAGGATTTTTCCCCAAATCCACAAGGGCACACCGTGCCTCCCTCCACATTTCACAACTCAGTTTTGAACTCTGCATCAGCACTGCTGCACAGCAAAGACTTCTACTCAAATGAGCATCGAGGCTTGCAAGCATTGCCAATTACCACTCCTCCTACAGCTTCTTCCCTGACATGCATCTGCTTGCAACGGCTGGGGAGGTACCCTCAATGGTTGTCCAGAGGGCTTTCTGGAGGACTACCAGCATGCTGGAGGTGCCAACCTCTCTCTGACAGCTGCATCTAACTCCCACTGAAGTGCTCTTTTCTTCAAGTTGGCCACCCTGAAGAGAGTTTTGCCTGTGTTTGCAGTCAACAGACATAGAGAGAGCAAGCCCTATCAACCAAGCATTTGAATCTGAGGTAAGACTACATAGAGATGATAGATGTCTGGAAATCAAATTTCAAAAAAAAAAAGGGGCACAATTAATTTGGATTGCATATAGAGGTTCAAGAAAATCTAAAATGAGAAAAAAAAAAAGCCTTGAAATATCCACCCATTACTTACTTATTTATTGAAACACAACTATATGTACTTTAAGAAATAGAGCTGCATCATGCATTATTTAGTTGGCACACAGACAGAACTGTTGTGTGTTTCACGCACGTGAAATAAATAAGCATAAATTACTTAATTTGAATAACACCAAACACCTGATTCCAGAGACAGAGCAACACTTCACGCTAAGACATGTAAGGGCTCTTGGCTTGTTGACATTTCACCAAAGCAGAGAAAAATTAGCAAGCTGAAAACAGAAATTCATTTTGTGACTTGCAGACAAACATCCATGGTGCCTCCCCATGGCACATGAACAGCACATGAACTGAGACCTGATAATATGACGGAGATACAAAGGAGACTTCACATTGCTACAGAAAGTGCTGGGAAAATGGACATTAGATCCCCATATACATTCTTTATGTATATATTCTGCTAACACAGAATTCAGCAATAAGAACAGCAGCAATCTGGGCAGCCTCTATCTTCCCAGATTTCAGCCTTTTCCATTTCTCAAAAAATCTCAGGAAATAAAAATACTTGACAGTATTTCTGACAGACTTCAGAAAAAAAAAACAAAAAGAAACAAAAAAAAAACCCCAATCTCTTTTGTCTGAACATTTCTGTTTTCCCATGCACACCTTCACATCTCTAACTATATCATAAACATGTGACTGGATTTTTTTTACTAAAAAAAAAAATAAAAAAATAAAAAGGCACATCTAATAACTTTATCTCCATGTCACATGATGATTCACATGGTATTGGCCTCCTACAATTTACATGTGCTGAAACCAAAGCTTTCCAATTTTGACAGATATCATAGATTCTCACGTTTCTCAAAGACTATTTTGATTAATGGCAAATAATTTATCTTTCAGGTGCAAATTCCTCTGGTGCAGGTTTGAGTTCTTTCCTCTGCTGGAACTGGAGAAGGAAAGACAAGGTGCAGGACCCTCTGTAACACAGGTGGAACTAGCTCTGCCTTAAATTTGTGATAGTATTTTCTTCACTTCTCACAGCCTTCACGTTTTTGCCTATCCATCTCAAAACAGGCATCCCAGTGAAATGAGACAGGACACCAATATGCCAGAAATTGCCAAGTCTGGGCCCAGCTGTGAGGCGCTCTCAAATGCAATGTAGGAAAGATGAAATAAAGTGTCTTTCACCTTTAAAAATTAAGAGTACCATATGCAAACAAGTCATAGGCACTGCTATGAGACTTCTTTCCTCCACTGGCTTCAACTTTCAAACTGGCCATTGTGCACAACCATGGCTAGATCTGACCCAGCGTCTCCTTCAACATTACATGTACACCCTCATCTCCGCTCTGCAGGACCAGGCTTTGCTTTACTCTGAGGACAGAAACTCAAACATTATGAACAACCTTGTACTTACTGAGTTCAGCAATGCTCCCCACACGCGTAGCAAGTAAAGACTGCTCGATGGTCCTTAGCTCTGACTGGCTGAACATCTGCACTTCCCCAGGTTTGTTTGACCTTTGCTGGTCTTTGTGAAGGTTCAAGCTGTCCGGCAGGCAGAGAACACCTACAGCGGGTAAAAAGAAAGGAGAAGTCCAATGTAATTGCAGCCACTATGGGTTACTTTGCTGCCACCACCACATAATTTCAGGGACATTCCAAGACACAGTCTGTGTGTGCAGAGCTCAAAGACAATCAACATCTGTAACTTAATGTCACAGATGAATCATGTTCTCAGCAGTGGCTCTCGTTAGCTCTTCTGAATATCCTCCAGTCAACTTACGATATCACTTGGGGATAATTCTTATAGAAAATCCTAGAGAATTGCCCAAGGAGAATATCAAAAGGGTTCCACAGAAGCTTCTTAGAAACTACTTCAAATCCATACAAATTTATTAGAAAATAGTATCGCAGTGACAAGGATTCTTAAAGATTGGCTTTGAAATGATATATGAGGCAGACAATACGTCTACAGGATTTTCCTGTAAGGGGAATTCCACTGATAATTGCCAAAATACTGGGCAGCATCAAGATGCTCACGATGTCATTGATGGGCTTATGGAATTTCTTTTGCAAATACAACTCCTGGCAATTGAACTGCTTGGCCTCAAAAGCCTATTATGCATAAGTCCTTACAGCTATGAATTTTTGTGAGACAGGACATAAGTAAAGCTACTGACATAAAGCAATTTACATACACATTCATTCAGGCACAAAAGTCACTTTCTACCATGACATCTAAACCCTCAGGCATAGATAGAGGGCACATATTTATTAATCAAAATCACTGTCATGTTAAAAAACAGAACTTATTTACAAGAGCAAATGCTATATTACCATCTTTGGGTAACGGATGCACAGAAGTCCAGCTGGAGAGCAAGACCTCCCTTCCTGCTGCCTAAAAATAGCCAGCTATGGCCATGATCTCCACAGCATCACCTGCCCAGCCCCGCTGGGACACAGCTGGAGACCTGCTAAAGGCACGGGGGAGGTTCTGCCCTTAATGGGCCAAGAAGACTTCACAAAATACATGTCCTGGTTTGGGATGGAGAAGAGCCAGCTTTCTGTCCAGTGAGAGATGCTCTTGCTTATACCTGATGCGTGGACAGGTCAAGTGACCCAAACTGACTGACAGGGTATTTCATCCCATCTACCATGCTCAGTATAAAACCTGAGAGATTGAAAGGGTCAGGTTGACTCCTCTTCAAGGGCTCTCTTCTTCAATGAGGAGGACCCTGTCAGTTTGTCTACGTTCGATCCCCATCAGTGAGTTCTAGAATCCAGTTCTCATTCCATTAGTCCAGTCTGAAATTTTCCCAGTGCCTGCCAGTGACATCTTCATGGGAACCTGATACAGTTTTGTATATATTGCATTTATTTAGTTATTTAATTTTTATTTCATTATCAATATTCCATTAAAGGAGATTTTTTTTTCACCTAAGCTCATGAATCTCTATATCTCTCTTCCTCTCCGTAGAGTGAGAGTTGGGGGAAAGCATCTGTCATCTTGTCATTGGACAAGCCAGCCCAAACCACAACACTACATTAAGGAAAAGGTACACATTTAGTGTTTTTCTACAGGGGAAAGAACTTATCTAGCTTCCAAGCTCAAGAAATATATGGTGTCTAACTCTACTGATCAGTAATTCTACCCATGGGTACAACATTGGTGGTCCTGGGCAGAATAGCCACCTTAATCCCTGTTTACTTCAGTTATGAAACAGCCCCACAAACACCACTGCATGGGAACACTACAAGAGATGGATGAGGAGAGGGCATGCTTCTCAGCCACCTTGTTAGCTCCACCAAAACTGCTTTGGATTCCCTCCTTACGTTTATCTGCTCCCTGCAAAACATTTAGTCTAAAAGATGTATTTGCAGCACGGGACCAAATACACTCATCCTGGGAGGATGCAGGTGCAGTGAGCATGTTCAAAACAAAAAGCAGAGGTATACAGTGGAAAAACTGGAACCAAAGATCTTGTCCACCATGGCCATGAGACAACAATCTAAACCAGCATCACCCTCTGCTTGCAACAGCAACACCAGAACAAGTTCCCTAGTAGCCTGTTTGAATGCTAGAGAGAAAAGCAGGAGCAGCCATAATCCCAACACTGGCTCTGGTCCTGGGGTTGTAACAACCACAGTAAAACCATATGCATGTCTGGAAGGTCACAACCACCCTGGAGAGAAAGAGCAGGACGCCTGATACAGCAACAGGGAAGCAAGAATTAAAAGCAGAGAGGTAAGGGATAAAAAGTGACAACGGCTTATCAAGCAAGCTCTCCAAATTCTCCTGTATCACTCAGTGATCAACTTGCACAAACACTTGGTGCTCTGATCAACATTTATATTCCAGGGATGTACAGAGCTTGAGAAGTACCAACACCTGGATTTAAAATGCAGACTTGCCTGCATATTTTAATAAGTATTCTCTCTTGGAAATATTTCTCATTTATTTAGATTACACTTTATGATTTTAATGGATAGAAATTAAGACAAAACTGGGAGAGTCTTCCCTGCAGAAAACAGATGTGTGAATGATCTAATATACTAAGAGATATCTGAAAAGAAGAAATAGAGCACAGCTTTATAGCATCTTTAAAAATGAATATCCAGTGAGAAAATATTTTTCAGTGAAAACACACATTCAATGTGGAAAAAAACCCTACAGTGTTAAGATCTTTACAAAGACTCAAATAGTTTAAAATCATAATATGTCCAGGAGATATTTCTCCAAATTATTTAAACAGTGAGATATAGACATTTTATCCTCTACTTTGTCTATGATTCTGTTCCCACTGCCAGTTTTTTTCCTTACAAACAGTCTGGATGATTAATTACTCTGTTCTTTAGCAAAGGGAGCATATTCTTAGGTTCTTGGATGAAAAGTGCAAATGAAATCCAAAATGTGCCATTGTTAGAAAACTTAACAAATTATAGGATATGTCACGCCAAAGGGTTTTACTCGGGTTGGAGATCAGGAAAGACATGCAACAGCCAAGCATCTGACACTTGTATGCCAGCTTCAAAACTGTAATTGACCACAGTGGGTGACCAGCGGGGTGTTGGGAGATCGTTTATAACTCATAATTTTGCTGGATCAGATCTGGTTTTCTCCAGTACGGAGAAAGGGAATTCTACGGCTCCAGCATGCAACTCTGCCAATTTTCTAGCTTCAACTGTTTTTTCCCAAAAATGTTTAAAGAAAAGTGAATAAAATGCTTTTTAGAAGAAAAAGCCACTCTCTTCACATCAGTGTTTGATGTAAAGCTCAAATTCACTAATGAAAGGCTATGGAAGGGAATTGTTTCCCAGCAAGAGAGCACACCAAACTGAAGAAGGCGGGGAAAGGAGTAAAAACTTTGTGATTATAAATATCTTTTGTAAAAATAGGAATATTTAAATAACCACCATCAGCTTTCACTGGTTTGGCTACAGTTCAACTTCCTCATTTTAATTCTCCACCAATTGGCATTATCAGCTTGCATTTCCAGCCGTGTCTTCAGCTGCACTGTGCTGAACCTGACAAGCAGGTGAGGACCTCAAGTTTCCAATAGCCTGAAAAAGCAGGGCTTTCCCCCCCCCGCCCTTGCTTTGCTGGCTGTTGCTGCCAATTCTATCTGGCATTCCACTCCAAAGATCTCTGTGTGGTACCTTCAGAAACAAACGGCAGTATCTGTCTTTTCTCTCACCCAGCAGTGTTAAACGTCCTTCCTTTCTGCACGGTTACTCAACCTTGTGCACTTCTCTGCTCATTATCTTATCTGTCTTCTTCCCTCCAATTCACTAGAGTGGAAATTAAGCAGTCAGTTGTTGTCCGATGAGTACAAGGCCAGACTCACTCGGAATGCCCCTGGCTGCTCTGTGCCACCCAACAATGTACAGCAGCCATACACCGTGTGTAGGAACCACTGGAGCAAGGCAAGACAACAAAAGCACTCAAAACATGTTTGGATTTTGACAACTCTTTCAAAGTGTTTCCCCTGATCCGTACCCTCCTCTAGGACTTGCCTGCAAAGAGACATATCCAGAATGGGCCATACCCAAAATTTAAAGCAACTCAAACTCTGCCCTTGGCCTCAGGGTACCCTGTAGTCTGTAGGTGAAAGACTGAAGAGAAACACAAGTGAATAGATTTTAAAATCAGCAGTATGCCAAAAAAAAAAAAAAATTTAAAAAAAAATCACAGTGACAATGTTCCCATCCCAAATCCCTAGAGAAAAAATAACATCTTAGGGCAAAGCTGATGTACAGTTAATACACTCCACATTTTCCCTGCCCTCTGGGCTCAGCTGAAACTCAAGTCAGAGCTCAATCCCCAAGGACTTAAAAACCCCAAACCAAAGAAGTATTACACAAAATGACAAAGCAAAGACTGAAGATGCTCAAAGTTATAAAAGAAACAGTTTTAAACCTTCATGTAAACTCATCCAAAGCCTGGATGCACCTGGTACAAGTACCTGGTAACTCATTTTTGGTTTTCCTGTGCACATTCCCACCTCTTGGGTTGGGTGGATACACAACCCTCCATTGCAAGGCAGATTTTGGTATAGATAAACCTACATTCTTACATATTCATTTCAGAGCGTGCCACAGAGCTGCCTGTGCTGTCCTTGGAGGGTGACAGAATTGTGCATGCATCACGCAAACATCCCACATTCGGTGCCTGGCAGCATCCCTGGCAGAGCTTGTCCCTGCTCCTCAGTGCCTCCCCAGCAAAACAGCCTGAAGGATGTGATGGCCAAGAGCAACTCAAACACCAGATGCAGCAGCACTTGTGTGACCTTTAGCTTTCAGGGCAGGAGAGATACAGGGTTTGTAGTACAAATCTCACCAAAACACAGAGGAATCCTTGGAAGGAAAAAAAGAAAGAAAGAAAAAAAAATCTAAGCACCCTTCACTGTTCTTCTATTTAGACAGATATCTGCACTTATTTCCACATCAACTGTTGGAAACCATTTGATTCCTGAAGTACTGGCATCTACGATGCACATACTCCAGGACCAGCACTTGGACTTCACTTTCTCTCAGGCCCAGGAGGCTGCTGGCGCTCCATGGACCCTGTACTGCTCTTGGCACCGCACAGCTATTTACATCGTGCAAAGGCAAATCAAAGGGCAAACCAGCAAAAAATAAGACAAGCAGTCTTTTGTATACTACCACGAACGTCTACACAATGTGGAAAGCAAGTCTGTTTATTTGGAACAGGCAGTAAGGTTTGGGGTAAGGCTGTGTTGCATCCTCAAACATCCCATAGTTTGGTCCCAAAAAAAGCTTTACCAGCTAAAGCAGCATTTTCAACAGCGAGTCCATCTCAGAAAAAAAAAAAGAGAATGAGAGAAATACAGAACTTAAACTTGCAGTTCCGGTTACTGCAGGTCTGAAGTTACTGCTCCAACCTTCCTCTTCTCATCTATTATAAACACGCTTCAGTATTATACATCTCCTGTTATCTGAAGCTTTTATTTGTTTTTCAAGGAGTTTGAAGACATTTAATCAAGGAATTGCTTGAGCATATACAGCAAATTCACAAAGATCATATGATACCTCAACTATTACTGAAGTCAAATTTTTACATGCATACATACATATATACATAAAAAATACATTACATTAATAAAAATGTCCACCGGACAATGTGATTTAAATGATCTGTGCTGAGGCAGCTAGCAGAAACCCAACACAAATGTGTTTGTTTTGACTGAAAACATAAGTGCCATAAAGACTGTAAAAGGTTTTTTTCACCATTTGTTCCTTTGGAAAGAGTGCCAGATTTCTTTATATAGATTAGTTTTGAGTCTGGATAGAAACATGAAGGTTTTGCTGCTCTCTTGTTATTAAATGCTCCTACTTTCAAAGGAAAATAATTCAGTGTCTTTGACCTCCCTCTTTATCTATCCATTACATTTTAAACAAATGTACATATCTGGAAAATAGCTTAAACTCCCACTGCAAGAATAGCTGGATCCTACTAAGAGTTTACAGAAATTAAGTGTGCAGAACATATATCAGGAAAATTGCTGTAAAAAATCAGCCTGAAAGCGGTAGTTAATCCTGAACGGTCCCCAAAATGTGGTGTCACACATTACATTGCTCAGGTAAATGTTGACCTCATCTAGGGCTATATCTAGGAGTAGTGGTGGGGTGGGTTTTTTATGTTTTGTTTTTAACACAGAAATATGGGACTAGAAGGTCTTTGAGTAAGAATCTCTGAAGTTCAAGAGCTCATGAACCAGCCAATCAAAAATATCACTTTTCTTCCACAGGTTCATGTACCAAAATATTTCCCAGGACCAGAAAGTAATCTTAAGATCTATGACATTAAGGTCTATGGGAAAGAAATAACAGGGATGAAAAGGGACAAAAAGCTGCCTTTGCAATAGCAATACACTTCACTAGGAGCAAACCCCACAGGGCTGGCATTCCAACATGCAGAAACACTCTCCTGACCCCA
Organism: Pedionomus torquatus; assembly: GCA_013398155.1. NCBI lineage: Eukaryota > Metazoa > Chordata > Aves > Charadriiformes > Pedionomidae > Pedionomus > Pedionomus torquatus. The sequence goes on from VZRU01012179.1 coordinate 234,694, forward strand.
CATTTGGCAATCATGGCAACGAGGAGTATGTAAGGATCATGCACCATCCAGATACACACCAGATTTTGAAGTACGGTGCGGGAACAGCAGCACCATGAACTCAGCATCAATACGAAAGGACAGAAACCACCATGCAGAAGCTCAGACTTGGAAAGGAACCCTACAGTTTCTGTCGTTTGAAGCAACCTGCATCGTGACTCTAGGGCTCAGCCCATCAACCTGACCAGCAGGCAGATGGAAAACATCTTGCCTTCTTACAGAAATGAGACTATGGGGAAAACCTTAATGCTAATCGTATCAGCCAGTACTTTCAGTTAACGGAGGACCTGGAAAGCATTCAAGGCAAGGAGTGCAAAGTGTCTTCTTTCCACACATTCCAGCCTGGTTAAATAACAGGGAGTGGCTTTGCATGGAGAAAATGCAAAGCGCTCGGGAAAGCTAGGTGGTGATATAAAGTTTCCAGAACCTGAGTCTTACAGTAGGCAGAGGAAGGGTGGAACAGGCACAGGAATCAGATCCAAGAGAGTGAAGGGACACTGCTCTGTGTGTCTTTAACACCTACTATCCAAAGACATTTATAAGCATTACCAGCTTTCCACTTCGACTCAAGACATCAGTGTTAAGCAGGTAAGCTACTATTAATGTCCAATTTATAGATGAAGCAAAAGTAAAGCACTAGAGAGCTTAGTAACTAATTCAAGGTGAAATGAAAAATGTCAGAAAACGCCAGAAAAGAGGATGAGGCCTCTAGTTATGCAGTTTAACCACAAGAGATCACCCTTTCTCTCCTGGAAAAACAAGTAGAAAAGCAAACGAATGATGCTTAAAAATGAAAGAACTGAGAGGCTAAAAAATTCTCAATGGCAGCAACCACTGATAAACAACAAACTGTATATGTTGAAAGAAGCTGTATAAACTCTGTAGTTTTTAGGTTCTCACCAGCCAGGTCTTCACTTCCAAAACCACTGCAAAGAGCAAACCTCTTGAGTACGCAAGAGAGACTTTTTTTAATTTCATCTGGCCAAGTTTGGCAGCTTTGTCTGAGTGGTTTTGTCTCTGGCCCCTTGCAACTGGAAATTTTAGCAACTGCATATCTGCAGAGCAGCTTTTTCCAAAGACATGTGATCGTTTTGAGGGCAGTATCCCAGCTGAGTTGGATTTAATTTCATCAAAAGCCAGAACGGATGATCATCATCCAAAGCAGAGAGTACCTCTGTGAGATATTAGAGCAGATGTTATAAGGAGACGAGATAATAGAATTATATTACAACATGTGACTGTGATATCTTTTCTTTAAGGAATTTCTTAGCACAACACATTCTACTTAATTGGGACATCCTCCTTATTAGGATTCTTCTAAAGGCAATTGTTTTAGCCTAATGATAATGAGTGGCAATCACTGCTGCTTAAAATGGCATAGAAGTAACAACAATTCAACTGAATTAGGATATATTCTGCTAGCACCAAGCAGTTAAGTGGTGCACAACCAAGTGGAACACAGTATGGATTTGACTATTTAGATTATACATTACAAAGAAGAATCAGAAGATTAAATCCCACTAAAGATAGAAACTAAGCTCCCATATCACCAGCTACAGCCTTACACTTAATTTAACAAGGATATAGAGAAAACAAAATCTTGGTCCACCAAAATCAACTGTAAAACTTCAAAATCCTCAAAACCATCACAAAAAAAAAAAAAAAAAAAAAAA
>VZRU01012179.1:239155-274235 GCA_013398155.1 Pedionomus torquatus
ATTGGATTGAATAAAATTAAAAAAATTTAAAAAAAACTAAAAAAAAAAAAAAAAAATCAGCTGCTAAGGCAATTAACGGGAAAACACATGATATGAGGGGGCTGCAACGAAACCCCTAAGCCTACGCACACATATGAACAAACCTGCACCGCTGCCGTGTGCTGCCGTGCTTCAGAGGAGAAATGCAGGCAGGTCTGGCAGAACTCTTCCTGACTTCGTAAGGGTCGGGATTTTACCCCCCAGCGATGAGTTTTGGGTAAACCGGTGCGTGTGGAGTCAGCAGTAAAGGTTAAGTAATTAGAATTTCCTTTCAACTGCTTGCACGGATGAGTATCAGATTAGCCACTCCACCCTCACCATGAAAACCCACGCTTAATGAAAGTAAAGAACGATAAAATGTTTTAGAAACACAAGCTGCTGTTTACTGGCTTTAGGGCAGTATCCCATCATCTTGAGCATTTACTATGCTCCCTCCCAGCCTGCTAAGGATGGCAGTGAGCTAACAGATTATCACAGCAGGATAAAAATCCACATACCCTTGAAGTTATATGGTACTGGATCTGTCAACAAGCCCAGAGCAGGACATGTCCTACAGTCCCCTGCAAATCAGGTTTGCTGCATCATTTGAAGTATTGCTAGTAGGTGAGATGTTTTCACTGCAAACACCTGAGTTCAGTACCTGATGTGACCTGCATGGGACCATGGTGCCCTCAAGGCTTTCACCCTCAGGAAAAAGAGTAACCATCAGCCTTCAGCATGTGCTTTACGGGGTTTTTGCCACGTATTTAAAGCCAAATATTCACCTAAAAACTTCACTGACTGGAAACCCTGGATGCCAGCCAGATGACAGTCCTTTCTAAAGTAACCTTTACAGTCTTCAAAAATTCCACTTGGCCCACTAAATATAAATGGCTTGCTAATAGCTCGTATTTCACCATCCAGACGTTTGATATAGACACCTACAGCAATAAATCAGCCCTGGCCAGTAAAGGTTAACCCATATACGTATATATGGTAAAATCATTACAGACAATGAAAAAAATTTACAAGAGACATTCAACTATGTCGCTAGCATACTTTTATGACTGCTTGCCCTACAGATTGGCTGGCTGAACCCATTTCAAACAATACAGGTTTTACAGGGCTGATGGACAACCTATTCCCCACCCACCTATATAATACAAACTGAGTTCAGGTGCGTGAGCTCGTTACATGGCTACCAGTTTCACTGAAAAAGACTTTCAAAAATTACTTTAGAGAGGTTTAGAACTTTTTTTTTGGTCTCTGTAGGGTATCCATTTATACATTCTGAATTTTAGGATAACAAGATAGACAGTTTTATTCCTGAAATATCTCATTTTTTGAAAATGGTACCCTCTATTACTTTTTCCAGACAGAAACGGTTGCACGTTTATTCTGAGTGGTTGAAGGTCAAACCCAGATTTCCCCTATGCAAAATCTTCAGACTTGAACCTCTGCATTATTAATTTCCTCCACTGTTTCACCCAGACACTCACACACAGATCAACAAACACCAAAAATCCTATAGTAAAGGAATATGATTGTTTCAATGTCAGACCCTTTGCCACAGCACCGAGCAAGACAGTAGTTAACAAATAAACAGATGCTTGCTATTTTATATTCCTGGTTCAGTGTGGTCTTTGGCATGACTTGGACATGACTGCATCTTATCCATCCTCTGCTTCAAGCAAAGCATGATGCCATTCCCTATGGGCTCACCTCTTCCCATGGGTGCCCTTCAAGAGGGACAGAGATACATCCCTGGCGGTGTCTCAGCCACCCCACAGCAAAGCTTCACCAGCCTTTTCCCAATACTCAAGCACCAAAACTAGGCCAGGGAACAAACCCTGGAGCAGTTCTTCCCCCACAGCCCTGGTCCGGGAAACAGCTGAGCCAACTTGGCTGAAATATGAAAAAAGAACAACAACAAAAAAAACAACCAACCAAAAAAAAAAGTATTTTTTTTTTCTTATTTTGGGAAAAGTGATTGCCCTAGAAAAAAGTTAAATGACGTTGGAACACATCAGAAGCAACTGAAATCAGGAACATATAATGATCATCAGCAGATAGCTCTAACAGTAGGCCTTGCTAACTGCCTCGACAGCTACATCGCATCCACTGATTTTATTTAGCCTTTTTTCTTTTAATTGAACTGAAAGAAACCAAATGGTACTTGGAAACTTCTAGACACAGCTTCACTGGGTCACCATTACTCAACTGCAAAACCAACTAAGCAGAAATATATGATGTGAAGGACACAGAAATACAATATAAAACTTGGAAACTGATTCAAGTCAAAACCCCAGATAAAGAAGAACCCCCAAAGAATAAACCAATACAAAGTAAACTTTCACTGTAGCCCATTTTCCCAATGGTGAAATAAACTCCATTTCCACCACTCACGTACAGTCCCCAAACAGGCAGCTGTTCATGATGACGGGTCTTCCCTCATTTCGTTTGCATACAGACCTCCACTGAATTTTTCACCAGCTGTCTTCACGACAGCTACCTGCTCTCGGCATCCCTGGGACCCATTCCTCAGCATCTTCTCCTGGGCTACAACAGAGAGATGCCCCATCCTTTTACTGTGAACATCACCTTCTACTGCAACAATCCAATCCCATGGTTCAGTCTGGAAGTCCTTGCTGGAGGTGGGTACAGCTCCTAAACTAAGTACAGTTGTATGTGTTGCAACCACATGCTCTGTGGATAAGCACAACACAATGCTCCTTGGTTTAAATTTCTTAATATTAACAATGATATGAATCACAGGGAATTATAAGAGAATTATGAAGTTCATAATATTTGAAAAAGACATGGATTCAGCAAGAACTGCTATTTTGTTGCATAAACGCACACCATGAAATATTAATTGCAATGCACAACGCTGCAAGACCTACAGGAATTACAAGCAAGTTTTCATCATCTCAGCTGCGCATCACGAGGAAAATGAACAAAAATAGACTAAATTTCTAGTTCGAAAATAAATTTATAATTAATTATTTTAATTCTCTTCTAGTGAAAAGGCAGAAGCCAGCAATTCAAATCATTTGTAGATTCATGGCCTCCAGCCATGAGCGGACAACACACTACCACTGACCCCAGCCACAGGGCCTGCTACCGCAAGCCAAGAGTGATCTATGAGCTTCATTAAGACATTTAGATAGAGTTCATATACATATACATACACACACACAATGTGAAATTAAAGTAGGCACTTGCACATACCAGACTTCCCAGAGAGTACCCTCTGCTACAGAACTGTCACTTACTTTGAGCTCATTTGCCCAGAAATATATAATCAATAAAGTAACTCTTAACTTGCTGCTACGAGTCTGAATGTGCGTTGGATTTGGCTGTGCAGACAGACACCTGTAGGGCCACCTCAACATACACCTCTCTTGGTGGAGCCAACAGACAACGTGCGAAAAATTAGTTTTAAGGCCTGTCCCCTGCTTATCTATGCATTTATTTCATTTCAATAGTTAACATGTAGTAAGATTCAACTCTTCTGCTAAAAGCATCTATTTTCGTCTAAGGGCTAAGCCACAGCCCAGTGATGGGGATGCTGCTGTACAGGCACCTGACAGCTCCTGAACAACCTATGCAGAACGCCAGCCCCTCAGTAACAAAACTTACTTGTATTAAGTAAATTGATGCAATTTCTCTCATTGCTGTGGCCCTTTAAACTAAGCTTTAGTGCACCAAAAATATACTAACTACAGATTATTCACAGGCAGAGCTAAACTGCTCATTTAAATGGGAAACAATATCATCTTCTCTTGCACCATTATATATTTAAGTTACACAGACACAACACTTGAAAGACACGTTGCATATGGGTCGTTTCTTCTGACACGAGGTTTGCATAATGGAGACAGACAGTTCTTCTGGCCCAAATTCCTCATGTTAATCATGTTAGCTGACTAACAATGGACTTAGTGAATGCTTAAAATGGTTTGTTGAACAAGAAAGTTGCTTCTTACTCTGGCAGAGGTGGACACAACCTCCCTTTTCCCCATCTCCTGCAGTGGAAGGGTATGGCACGGTAATGGCAATACTCCAAAATATGCAGGTCACCATGAACATGGCTGCAGTAGTCAGTCTTCAGAAAGACCACATTTAACGAAGAGGAACTTTCACAGAAGATGTGACCTGCTTTTTTTTCTTTAATGTGGAAATTGTTATTTTTAGCATTTCCAGAGCACAGCAAAGCACTGAAACTTTTTCATTTAATATATCTGTAAGTTCCTTCCTCAGACAGTTTTATCTTTGTTCAGTGTCCAGGTAGTATTCTTTGTCCATTAAACATAGCAGGGCATTTAGCACATTTTTCCTTAGTTTCTGAAATCAGTTGTGTGTGTGTACACGTCACGGGTATTGATTTATTGTATAGTCACGGGCTCTTTCCCTACCTCTGCTTAAACAGTCACTACTTGAAACTGAATTCACAAGGAGGTTCAGTGTCAACTGACACACAAAAAAAGAAGTCTCTAATTCACAATTTAAAGGGATAAGTATAACAATCACGGCAAAAGCAACGGCAGCGTGACAGTCTGAAAGCCTTTGAGACCAGTTCTCCCAACTACAAACATTGGGAATTCAGGATTTACCCTAGATTCAACCCCATAAAAATTAAAAATTCTACCAGTTCATATGCAAGGATCCCCAAGTTAACCTTGACTTTATCCTGATCATAAAATGAAGGGGACAAGTGAAATTTTTTTTTTCAGATAGGGCTGGCAAGAGGAACTGGAAACTGTCCATCAGTTTAAGTATGGACTGATCATAAGGTTGCCACTTCCAAAGTCCCCCCACTGGAGTTTCTAAGCAAAAAAGTGCTTCAGAAGGGATCTGATTCAGGAAGGGCAAGTCCAGCAGCAGAGCTTTCCCCAGCACACTCTGAGATAGGGAAAAAAAGATGCAGATGCAGGCACAGACTGCCCTGAACTGGCTTCTCAGGATCATAGCCTTGATCTTCAAGTCATTTTGAAAAATTCAGTCTAAATTGCTCATACAAAAAAAAAATACATTCTGGGAAGAAAAATATGACTACTAGAGACAGTGTTTGCAACTCTAAGGAGAAAAACAGTAATATGTTTTTGGGGATGACTTCAGAATCATGGGAAATATGCAGGATGAAGCAATGGCTTTCATGTGCAAGTGGAAGTATGACTAAAACGTCCTTAGGCACATAACTCAAGAGTCAGCACAGACCAATATGATGTAGACAAGAGAGATAAGAAGCTTGTGGACTGTCTCTTCTAATAGGACATACAAGATTAATGCAAGCAGCTACAGAGAAAGAAACCAATAAAAACAGAAATGATGGAAAATAATCCTCGCTAAGTCCCTCTGCTTGCTTTTGGGGAGTGAACTGACAGCTGAGTGTGCAATAACATCCATGTGATCTACCATCCTCTTACTTGTTATGAGTTACTACTAACTGACTGGTGTGCATAGCAGCAACATATTAGAACAGCTCTGCTAACTGTACAGCAAACCTTAACTTAGGTGCTTCAAAAGCAGATTGACCAAGGAATGATTCTGAAGCAAAGCAAGGAGAGACATTCAAAATATATAATACTAACCACAGAGGAAGATTACACATCCTAGGGGCAGCTACAACATGCAGGTCTTCATCCAAAGATGACAAGATCCAGGACAACAACAAAGACAACATTTTGTCCTTAGGCAAGAAATACATTACTATAGATGAACCTAGACTAGGTGGAAACAAAGACATTTTTGTCACCTCTCAGCGGGATAAGGGCAATTCATTTACTGATGATGAAGACTTCAGGTCCTGGCAAGCCCCAGCTTGTGCAGCACTGCCTCAGCCATGCAGGCTCCTGCAAGCATCTAAGCCACTGCACTTCCCCCAGAACTTACAGCCCCATGGTGTCCCACCACTTTGCGGTCCAGGTGCAAGGTACTGGGCTAAGAATAACTACTTATTTGGCTAATACCCTGTTTGGTTATCAAATCCAGAGACCCATGGGAAAGGCTGTAAAAGCTGCTGCTAAGCTGAGCAGCCTGTGGATGTTTGTATGTGGAAGGTGACTCCTGTAGGCATGCAAAATGCCTGCTGTGCCAGGGGCTCGGCTGGTGGCAAACACCAGCGAGCTGGCTGCCTGTGGAAATCCTGTTCCAGAGACAGCTCCCCCCTGGTACACCTGTCCATGTGCCAACACCCACTCTTTATTCAACTCCCTCCATTGGTTTATTTTGGCCGCCAACCAACTCTCCACATGCCATAGCCTACAGATGGGAATCCGCAAAGGCAGAGGGGGAACAGCTTGGGGCTTGATGGCCCAAGCCATAATGCTGCTGGCACAAGAGCAGGGAAACCAGGGCTGCTGCCGCTGAGGCGAGCCGGCTCCTCATCACTTCGAGAGGACTCTGCAGCAACCACAGCCTGTGAGAACAGAGCGACCTCCTTCATCCCACCAAGGGATGTATGTGACGTCTGTAGGTGCTGTGGTTTGCAGGCAGGCAGGCACGGAAACGGGCTCGGGTTTTTTCGCTCGTGTTACTGTGTGCGACGGTGAGCATCCTCGGGCTTTGAAGAGCCATCAGCACAAACCAGCCCTGCACCGGCGGGGGTGCATTGCTGGGTTTGCTTTATCACCACGGACTGAATGCTGCTGCAGATGACTCCCATAAAATGAGATACATTGCTGTAATAAAGGAAACAATATTTACCAAGATACTTAGAACTTTATTTTCAACATACATCCTCAAAGCAATTAACTAATATTAAAGCATTAATTCTCCTCAGGCCTCCGTGACTCCAGCAGGTATGGTTAGGACTCACTTAGTTTACACAATTAATGTCTAATGCTTCAAATCTGCTGCCTTGAACAGGAGCAGAGGTACCAGTACCTGCAACGAAACCAGAACTCAGGTCTAACTCCACCAGTCCAGCACCCCTTCTCTGTACGACATGGAGGAGTCAGCAGCAGGGTACAGCCAGGTGAGACACTGGTTGTGACACAAGGCTCACTGCCACAACCACCGAGAGCACACAGCACGAACAATGCACCCAGTAAACATTTGTAGATCTAAATGAAGGTTCTTTAAAGAAGCAACATTCTAGCTTGATGCCGCTAGAATCAAGCTTCACCTCTGTATATGTATGCTGCACTGGGGGTACTGCCCCTCATTTACACCACTGGTGATCGCAAACAGCGCTATCTACAACCCCAAAACACTCATCATGATGAATAATGAGAGATATCCAGAGGAACATGGGGTACAGGAGCAGCAGGATGGGAAAAGGAGCTCTGTTCCAATGGAGAACGTACTCCTTGTCCAGATCTGAGGATCTTCTACAGCAAGTGCAAGACCCCCATAGTACACCTCCAAAATGAGCTGGGAGCCAGGACTCCCACCTCCAATTGCCATTTGTCACAGATGCTTCCTTGGCCTACAACAAGCCCACAAGACCTACACATGCCCATCTCCTTAAAACAGCGTATGCCATGGAGGCTTCTTTCAGTAACGCTTGAAAAGCACCTTGAGAAGCACTATGCTACATCAACAGCCCCTCCAGCAGGTTTATCAACAATCCAATTCTAAAAAGAAACAGTGGAAACTGAAACATGGGAGCTTCGTACCAGCTTATTTAAAAACAGGTGGAGGACTTGGCCTCGACAGCAGAAGGGCATGTGCTTGGCTCCTCCAGTGCATTTCAAAGAGGACTCTGTTTTGCAGAGGTGAAAATGAGCTGCTCTTAAAAAAATTAAAGAATACTCCCCTCACCCAACACTGTAGACTTTAATAAATCCAGATGTCTAAGATTTGATTTTTTAAAATTTTGCCTTGTTTAAAAAAAAAAAAAAAAATCCAAAGGAAAATACAAGGAGGAAAACATGCTTTATATTCATTAAAGAGCTCAGCAAACTGCACAGCCTACCTGAGAGAGTCAAAGGAAAGGAATGAAAACCCAAAAATACAAAGTACAGATATTACAAATAATACAAAAGCAAATATTCAAGGGCAGTGAAATGTTATGAAGTAGCTCAGTAGAAATGTTTAACAGTCTCAAAGATACTTTTAAATATTTCATTATTGGGAAATCCAAATGTAAAAAAATCCCAAAATTGACTTAAAAATCAATATATTTTTATGAGTAAAACTGGAGTTCTTTCATTTGCCGATTAATTTCTACAGCTTTCAGCACACACTCTGCTTCTCTGCTCTAGTCATGTTGTCAAGCTTACTTCTTCAAACAAGAAAAACATAAATTACATTTTCTAGCATGTCAGAAGAAAAGTTCTCAAGAAAACTCAGCATCCCGAGAGCTGGGGCTTTAGGAAAACCATCAAACAGGCAGAGACCTTTACTGACCACATCAGCTATGTTTAACTGGATCCTCATTGGTATCTCAGTCATTCTGTCTGAAATTTTTAGTAGCACCTTTCATAGATTTACAGGCAATAAATCTAACAAAGCCTTCTGCTTTTCTTTCATCTTTTGGGGGCAGGGGGAGGATCTTAAAGAAGAATGCCAAGGAAAAGCTCATGGTGTTTGCCAGGGAACGGGAAGACAATGAAAATAATTCAGCGCTAGGGAAAAAAAATCCGTATGGACAGAGTTTATAAAAATATGAAACAATACAAATGTAATTCACAGAACAGTCCTAGAACAAGAGAGTTGGGTTTTTGTTGTTAGCTGTCCTTGAGAGCTTATTAATATTTCTTAAATTGCTCCAACACTTTGAGCTTTGCCGCTACTAACACCGCAAAACCCCTGCAGGTCTGGAGACAGAGACAAAGCCACCAGGGCTACAGGCCAAGGGCTGGGTCATGGTCCCACCACCCCTCACCACCAGAGCTGGCTGGTGGGCTGGAAAACCTAAGCACTTTGCAGAGAGAAGCAACTCCTATCAAGGTCATGCTTTGAATGCAAACATGCCACAAGGAACTTAATAGAATTTAATGATTACATAAAACACAGTGATTTCAAATTTAATCTACAGCACTGTGCTTTGAAAATCTGGGCTTGATTGTCACGGCATTTCCTTGGTTTCAGCTTTTTCTAAAGATGTAAAAGTACCACCCTCTCGTTCTTAAGAGAAAGTTTAATGAAAACACCAAGAGACAGTGATAAATAACTTTAACCTGACCACTGATTTAGCACAATATTCTTAACCAGATGAAGTCTATAGGAAACAGGTTTCAGACAAGGCAAAACTCGTAACAATTTTATCGTCAGCACAATAAAGATCAAAGATTGTAGGATTGTTTTTATTTGCCAACTCATCTGCTTTTTGGTTTTTAAAATCCTACCATAAAAATAATCTACTAGATCAAGTTCTCCCATCACTACAGTGAAGGATGAGGAGTAATGCCACTGAGACTATCATTAAGCAAAACACTTGGGAAAATCCAGTCATCCCCATCCTCCTCCCCCCCTTTCTTTTTTGGATATAACTAGATCTCATCAGCAGCTTGCTAATTGCTCACTTCCAAAATCCCAACAGGAAGCGGCAGATGCCAAGAGAGCCATCCGGAAGGCGCGCAGCCCATCCAAACAAGACCTCTTGCTCTATGGCAGAAGGCACTTATCTCTGCAAAGCCTTTGTTTAACCACCCCAGCTGAAAACACATGTGGATGACAAGCATTTACAAGTAATTTAACCTAAAAATCATCATGGGGTTTGTTAGTCTTTGCTGGAAACAACATTTGGCAGCCATACCCAGCCTCTGCAGCCCCATCGACGGGCACTCCTGATAACACGAAACAGGCTGGCAACATTTTCTGTGCAAGCTTTCACGCAGTTTCCTAGTGATTTTTTTCAGAAATGCTTTTCTCTGTCACCCGATACATATTTTGCATCAAGTTTTGTTTTGTGAAGTCAAAGAAGGAACTAATTTTAGTAAAAAAAATGAAAGAAAAATATCCATGAAAACCTGAAAGAGGGAGTGAATAATTTGACCTCAGAGCTCATGTGTTCACCAGATTTTCACTGTAAGACTAATCACTGAAGAAAGCACCGAATGGCAAAATTCACTCATCATAAACTTCAGAGATTTCAAGAAAGCACTTGACAGACTCCATCACTATTCACTCTGGAACATCTTGAAGTGTTAGGCTTGCCAACAAAAATAATTACATCATCAAGCCTTTATACCAAGCTGCAGCTTGAATACTTAAAGCAAATGCAGATTTAAGTACAGGGTTCAACATAAAGGCTGGTGTCAGATCAGCAAGAATTTGCTCATTTTTCTAGCTGGGCACTGCAACTGACTTCACTGTGAAAACAAATATAAATGTAACGATATACAGTTTAACAACTCTCCCTCCAATATCCAGCCATTGCTGATGTCCCCAACTCTTCCAAGTCTATTATATCCAACACACAAGACTACTAAAGGCCAACAGTTGGATCCAGCACTGGAAGAAGACTTAATTAACAGGACGCTACAGAGGAAAAAACGTAATTAAACTCAACTTCCATCTAAGAAGTGGTGGAGTTTATAGAGTAATTGGCTGTAATTCACAGTCAACTGGGATAATTTCACCAAGTGAAAAAAGGGTATTTGGGCTAAGCATCTTAAATAGGATTGACCCATTAAAAATTCTCAATGGCTCAAACTCTTAAAGACTACAAGTCTCAAAATGTTATTCCTCTCTTGATATACAGACAAAAAAGCTGTAATTCCATGAAGGGGACAGACAGACAAATTCTATTAGAAAAAATGAATCAGAAAATCCTGGGTATAGAATCATAGAGTCATAGAATGGTTCAGGTTGGAAGGGACCTTAAAGATCATCAAGTTCCAACCCCTCCTGCCATGGGCAGGATCATTTCTGACTAGACCAGGTTGCTCAAAGCCCCATCCAGCCTGGTCCTGAACATTCCCAGGGAAAGCTCAGCACGAAACAAATTGATAAGAGATGCAAAGATTCACTACAGAAAGTCTCTTATTTGTAGGGTTACCCAGAAAAGGGGGTGGAAATATTTGGCAAGCATGGTAGGGAAATGTAACTTGATCAGAAGACAGTAGCGGGGGAAAAACCTGGTAAAAGGGGAAATTGCACTGGAAGTTCAGTAAGCACAGGTGGCTTTTTGGAGTAGATCCTCCTTATCTTTAGCTTCTGTCCTGGTTTGGGGTGGAGTAGAGCCAACTCTGTTCAGTGAGAAAGGCTCTTGCTTGTGTGTATTGCTGTGGCAATCAGGGTCAGCTGACTTGGTCCATTATCCTGTGGAGGGACTGCACCTATGGGGAGGAGTGGAGCGGTCAGGTGACCCACTCTGACCAATAGGATATCCCGTCCCATTTGCCCTGCTCAGTATAAAAGCTGAGGCATTAAAGGGGGTCCTCTTCAACCATCTCTTCTTCAATGGCTCTCTTTCTTTAATGACTGATGCCCAAGGAAAACCCTGTTAGTTTGTCTACCTTTGATCCCCACCAGTGTGTTCTGGGATCAAGTTCCCATTCTCACCGGCATCTCTCTCTGGAGACCAGTCTGGAACTTTCCCAATGCCATCTCCCTGGGAGCTTGATAGGGTTTTGTATATATTTGTACATATTGTATCTATTTCATTATTTTTCCTTTTTATTTTATTATTTGTATTTCATTAGTTCATTTTTTTTCTAAACTCCTAAGTCTCCTTCTCTCTCTTCTTCCTCTCCTTGGAGTAAGAGGTGCAGGAGAGCATCTGTCGTCTTGTCATTGGCCAACCCAGCCTAAACCACGCCAGCTACACAGGCAGATAAAAAGCTGCATCGTTAGGTCCTTGCTACAGACACCAGAGGAGTAATTTTGCTCATGTAACAGCATCTAGACTCTGGGATTTTGGCCGGTCAGGCTTTGCCAGTCAAAATCAGTAACTCCTTGCTGAGAGCCACACCAGCAGCACCAACGTGGCTTCAGCCTGTGCTGTGCCTTGTCCCCAGTAATTTCAGGCTGCCGCTGCGCTCTCACGTGCAAAAATAACACAGCCCCATCTTGCAATGTTTCCCCTTGGAAACAATATTCACAACACAACTGGCCACAAGCAAACACACGGGGAAATAGAAATGAACCCATCCCCTTGTATAACTGATCTTCACTCAACTAAAGGTTTTATAGAGCCATGCTACAAAACTGGAGGACACTTAAAAGTGATTCCTTAAGAGACAAGGAGCCTACTGACCAGAAAGGAGATGAGATGTAAAGGGATTCTTTCTTTCTATTCTTAAAATTTTAATGTTTCTATAAATGTTTTACATATACTTACTATCCATCTTTATTATAAGGTTGTAAACTAAGAAGGCCAACTAAAAAAAAAAAAAAAAAAAAGTGAATGTTTAAAGCAATGTAAATCCCCGTAAACGGCAAATGCAGTTTGTACCTTATAATATACTGCATCTACTAGCAATCCACTAGCGTTTAAGTGACCCACGTGAGCGTGACCTGGACTAAAATTAAACTTCACAGCCCAATATTACATCCCTGACAAAAATTGCACATATTTTAACGTATGCCCTACATAAAAAACAGAGTCCTAAAAACTCAACAAACCCCACAATACATGCAGGAAAATTATTGTACTCATCAATATACAGGTAACAAAATACAGAGTGAAATTTATACTTTCGGGTTGATAATTCATTTAAGTTACAATACAATCCAGACACGATGCAATCAAAAAACGTAATTTTTTGGAACAACTTAGTTATTTGTATGCCCAAACCACACTAAAGAAAAGTCAAGGTCACAAAGTCAAATATTCTAAAATTAGGAATTGCCAGATTAAATTTACTACTGCAATTGGAACTGTATTCTCTTGTGCACGCACACTACCACACACGGTTTTATTCCACAACTGCATACTGTTTTTTTCCACAATGCTATCAAGAGACCTGCAAAAAATACTGGAAAGTTGGAAGGAAAGCAGAAATAACAGAAGATTACCATGATTAGTCCCTGATTCTAGAGAAAAACAATAACAAAGAAAAAGAAACTCAAACACCCGCTGTGTTTCCTTGTCCTTGTGTCACTGAGATGGATGGTTTCACATCAATGTGTTTCCAGTGTACAGTTAGCTACTTTTGGCTGAACATCTACGGAGCAGTATCTCCTCCTGGGAGGAAAAAAAAATAATATATTTTTCCATCTGTAACAGGTAATATTTGAGGGAATATGGAAACACAGGACAAATCTGCTTTTGTGAAACACTGCTCTGCAATGCTAGAGTTTTGTTCACCCTAAGTAGGACAGTCGAACACCCAGTAAAATCCCCCCAAAAAGGAAGCATTTGAAACTAAGTCTCACCCTTTGTTCTCTTGGCTTTAAAACGACAACCTCTCATTAGAGGAATATCTCATTAAATAGCCCATCTGGGTCATCGTGCAGGTTCTCTGCTCTAACAGGCAGCACAAAACCCCAGAGAACTCGGGGATGGTTGGTGTCCATGAGGTTTTTTTTGCAGCACTGAGCAAAGATTTGCCCGGCGTCTCTAAGGATCCCGACAGCAAGAAGGTTGGGAGCCTTCAGTTTGTTCTCTCCATCATTAAATCTCCAAGGGAAAGCACTGTCTTTCATTATCACCATCATTAACACTTCCTGACAACTACGAATTTGGTTCCTTGAATCACTTGTCCCAGCTCTACTACTAAAAATCCTCTGGAGGAGCTTGCTGACTCTTTCTAATCCCAGGTAAAAATGTTTGTATTATTACAAGTTATTTAAGAGGACCTTTACAAAGCAGAAAGAGCACACGTTTCAAGAGTGAGGTTCACCAACAGAACAGGGTGATGAGCATAATGGCATTGCTGCGGTCATATTTGTAGCACCTAAAGAACCGCCTGTGTGTCCACACATCCCAAATTTATTTTGGTAAGAAGCAGGGATGCCTGAATTTAGACTGGCCTTTGTGTTCTCAACAGCAATTCTTCCATCATTGGATGATCCTCTCTGACCTTCCTACGAGATCAATAGCACAAACCTCACCTCAGTGAAACAACTGATGAACAAATCGAGACAATCCAAGAAGGTGCAAGACAGGAAACAATGTCCTAATGTCATTTCTTTCCCTGAATGCCACTAACGCAGAAAACAGGCACTCACTTGTAGTCCCCAAAGGCACCAGATATTAAACTGCTCTTCTGATCGTCTTCCACTTATTTCCATGTGCAGTTGCAAGCTCAGATACTCTCAGCTAATACCAAAAACAGACCAAGTGAAAATTCAAGGCTTCATAACCTTAAGATGGTAAACACTTCCAGAACAAAACGAGGAAGATTCAAGACTTCTTACACGACAACAGACCCTTACAGATGTTTTTGGAGCATGCATGTAGTAAACAAACACCCTTAAATGTCAGAAAAAGTGTTAATTTAAGGCCTGGAGTAAAAAAGAGTAAGCAGTTTCTTGGTGGAACTGCAGCCAGATGATGCTGCAATATATAAATCAGGACTTCAAAAAAGCTAAACCTGACACCAGCAGCTTTGAAAGCAGGAACAAAACAACACCTTGCTTAAGTAGACAAGGAAGCATAACTTAAACTCCATTTTGAGATTCAAAGCATCCTAATAAAGCAGGATGCACACATGAAAAAGCAAAACATTTTAAACCTTCGAAAGCACCTCTTTGAAAACTCTTTATTTTGTTTTCTAGAAGATGCACTTTGACCCTCATGGTTTATGCCACCTACCTTACTTTTGCTTTTTTCTATTTCATTCAGAGAGAACAGAAAGGGAACACAGGTGGCTCAGACTTGGAGAGAAGTACCTTCATCACTGGTCTTTTTGCACCTTTCATGGTGTGCAAGTGCAAAACACCCCAGATGTTCTCCATCCCTCCCTCCAGCTGAGACCAGGGAGACACATGTCCTTTCCTGGCTCCAGCTGTGCCCCCCAGCCACACCAGCCTGTCTCCATCTGTATGTGGTGGCTCACCAGCTGGAGATGGGGACTCCAGCTGAACCAGCTGTGCAAATGGCCAAGCTCCACATCCAGGGTGATCAATAGCTCTGCAGGTTTGGCAAGGTGCTGTGAAAGCACCAGGGCAGATGGCACAGGGAAAAGACCTTTGCCAACAGCTTGACCTTCTTGATAGGTAGCCACCACATTGGCCATGACTGCCTGCGATCACGGGGCCAAGGATATTTCCTCCTGACTGCAGTGTGGCTTTACACTAGGGATGCAGCTGACCCATGGCGAACATCCAAAGCAAGAGCTGTCCAGAAGCACAAAATGTTGTGGGTCAGGCCAAACCTTCTAAGTCAAGCGGTGTTTTTCTCAGCTCCCAGAAGACTGAAGCAGCCGTTTGTTAGCTGCAGCCCTCACCCATTAGCTTTGTAATCTGCAAATGCAAAATACTGCTGAGCACTCATATTAGCAGGAAGTCTTAATGAGGGTAAATGCTGGGAGCGTGCCTCAAGAAAACCAATTTCCTCGCTTAATTTGGACAAGGTGAACCTGACAAGAAGATACTGCAGTTACACTTACTCTGTCATACAAACTCAGGGCAGATGGAGGCTGCTGGATTCAAATTTGGGGCTCCACTATTGCGAGAAGCCCGCTCCAGGAAATCTCATCCTTTTTTTCTGCAAATTAGGAAGTTTATTTGCCCCTCAGATGAAGGTCAGAAAAAGGTGAGGCGTGCTGTGAGGCACGATCCCATACTAGACACACTCATAGAGCAGATGTGCAATGGGAGCATCTTCCAAGTACCCAGCTAGATAAGCAGTTTGCAGAAGTGGGCTTTTCCTAACACTTAGACAACGATAATCAACTAAAGAACAATTTTACAATTCAACTTTTTTTATCCCCTTGTCCACCATAAGCAAAATAACCCTGACAACAGACATAATTTGCCTTTACATCTGCACTTATACACAGGGCTACTGCTGGCACAGATATCCCATCCAGAAGTGGCACCACAAAGTTTAAGAATCTGGTAATTTCAGAAAAAAAAAAAAAAAAAAAAAAAGAAAAAAAAGATACAGCCAGCACAAACCTAGGCAACAGCGGTGCAGAGTTTTGAGGAATAGGGTTCTGAATGTCTACGTGGATATGCATGACCCATCAGACATATTGCCATTGTCCCTTTGTTTCTTCCTTATATACAGAAAAGCAACTTAAATTATCAGGAAACCTATTTTCCATGCAAACACAAGGCAGATTCAGTCCTTTAATAAAGATATGGGACTCCATTTTCAACCTGAATACCCCCTAAACTTCCAAAATTAACTCAGGAGAAACACATAAGCTTCTGCTCCGCAAACATATGCATATGTATATCTCTGCTTAATTGAACTGTTACTCATATGTATAGATGTTTGCAGAGCTGGGGCCTCTATCTCTTTGTACTCAAGTTGCTTGACAAGTAAAATGGAAATGAGATAATATTCTGCTAATGCAAATTATGTATTATTGATAAAAAGTTACAATTCAGCATGAAGGATTTAAAAAGAAAATATTGCGAACCTATAATGAAAGAAAGGAGCGGGAAAGCTACGGATTTTTAAAAGTGTTTTCTACATTTCCTATTTATTCTATTTATCGCCAGCTATAAACATTTTTCTATTTATTATCCCTCAAAATGGAGCACCCTGCCTTGTCTGCCAACTTCAGGCTGCATAGAGATGCTGAGACACTATTCTGCCCATCAAGACATGGATTTCACTACTTTAAATTAAAAAATTCCCACAGAAAAAAACTGAAATGGGTTGATGGCGAGAAGGTGAGAGAGGCAGGACAGACTGCTGTGCTGAAAAGCTCTGTTGTGTTCAGCCACATATTTTTCTCATTTGTTTAGTCTGAAATTCCTCTTTCAGTGACTCTGGATTTGTTACCTTTTCGGAAGGCATCGCAAACATCTGGACTCCATATGACTCACACCTACTCCCAGCCAAATGAAGCTATATTCCATTTTCTAAACCCTTTATTTCTGCCAGTATTGCCACCGACAAGGTTTTAAATATCTCCACAACAGACTACAACGTAACCTCAGAATCACTCCGTTTGTTGACACAAATTCCATGGTGGTGCATTAACTGTGACTGGGTTAGCCAGCTTTTTTTGCCTCATCTTCTTGATTTTTTAAAATTTTTTTTTCAAGATGATGATCCAAAGGAACACATACCAAGAAGGAAGTTCAGCAGTAATGTCACCTGCACTCAAGGAAGCTGCCCCACCAAGATAAAGGAGGGAAACAACTCATTCTGATGGTCCTTGTGTGAAGAATTACACTTCTAAAGAGTTAAAATTTTCCTTTGGCCTTCTAATTTCCCAGCTCTTGATGGAGCTACCTTGAGTTTTCTTCCAACAAAGTAATGGGCTTTGAAACTCAAATATTGGAGAAAGTGGCATAACCTTGTAAAGGCACTTCCACCTCCATTAGCTAAAAAAGAAATACAGCTCTTATTTGCTCTCTCCCCACTACATGTTTCTACATCATGGCATTTTCCACAGATCTCTCTCATACCCACAGCTGCTGGAACTGCAGCTACTGGAGTGGCAATGGGCTGAACCAAGGCTTCTGCCAGCCAAACCCACTGACACAGAGGCTTGTACCACCTTGAACCTTGACAGAGGGTTGTTTTGCCATTACTCACTCTCCAAGAGGGATGAAGGGACCCAGAAACATTCTGCTAATTATCTGGATGCTGTTCCAAATCCAAATGGGATTTGAAATATCGTCTCCATTATAGAATAATTGGCAATCTGTGGTGTTTCCCCGCCCTGGTTGTACAGCAGGTTGATTCAGGTGTTAATTTCAACAAGGAACCCACTCAGGTTCTTTATACTCAAGGAAATACCCGGCCCTGGATCCCAACAAACTTTGCATCCGTCAGTGTTAGAGACAGCATGATTTTCCCTGAGTCATTATGTTTTGCTTTATCATTAACAAAGTCCGTCTCAGTTTTCAGGCACTAGACTCAAATGAGGAGGACTGGGGTCCACTTCTACAAACTCCTCAAGGGGCCCTGGACAAGGCATCTGTATGAACCTCCAATCTCCTCCCATTCTTCGTCTGCCCACAAGATACTGGGCTTGCAGGGAAAGAAGCTAGTCTTCTAAATGCAAAAAATATACCTACTATATAATGCAACCAGCAGCAGCAGCACCTTCTGGATAACATAATCAAATCAGCAACAGCCATGGTAGCACCAAGGTTCAGTTGGCAGATGGGCTATTTTCAGTGTTACTCCCCGGGTACAAGTCAAAACCACAGCAGTTTATCCCAGCATTCCAAACATTGATGGCTCAAGTAAAGCCCACCTGTGCTCTGACTGGGAATTTGCTAAAGCAAATCTTCCTTTCCACAAATCTATCTCTGTCGTGAAAGATGTATTTAAATTCTGCAGTAATCTTTGCCTGAATTTACCAGCAATTACAGAAGACTGCACCTTCCTTTTCTTTCAGGCCAAGCACCTTCAGTGCTACTAACCCCCTTGCCGATTAAGGATAACGGTGCTTAAAGAGGTGTTTGCACACTATGTATTTCCACCGAGTTGTCTGCCCACACGTGTAGCTGTTAGACTGTGCAGCACAGAGCGCTCGCACCCCCTTGGGCACTGCGCAGCCCTGCACGCCGTCTGCAGCAATGTTAGTTCAGCCTTCGCGATGTGATGAGGAGGTCACCCTGCCGCCTGGATGGTGAACCTGGAGGGTAATGCACGCCCCCCCCGCCCCCGTCATGGCCTCCATGTGTCACTGGAGAAAGAACTTGCCCTGGCTGGGATGGTTTCGGCAGCTTCACTCTTCCCTTCCCAGCTGTGCTTCACACCACGTGTGGGAGCTGCGCTGCGGTGCCGCTGGATCGTACTGCATGGCTGGGTGCACAGGCAAGCAGGAAGGCATGAGGGATACAAGAGCCACACTCCCCCTTCCACTGTAGGATCCTCCTGCCCTGGTCCCATCTGCTGAGCAGCCCCAATAGGCTCCAGCGGGGCCGCTCGCAGCATTAAACACGTACTGGATGGAGCCCTTGCTCCAAATGTCCACCAACCCTCCGCCGTGTTTACTGCTTGCTAGAGGCTGCACAAGAAGCGCTGCTGCACCTCCACTGCTTTCAGCACTCACAGATGTCCTCACCTGCACCCCAGGGGTTCTGACCCAAAAGGTGTTAAGTAACCGGGTTCTCATCCAGGACAATGCTTAAGGGACCCTCCTTGAACTCTCTGACACTATTCGCCCCTTAGGAGCTTATAGGCTTTGCTGGGTCAACACTTCAACTCTGACACTGGGTAGACCTCTTCACCACCATCCCTGTGAACACAAGCAAGAGGCACTTCTCCCTCGCTCACATTCACAGGCGTGTCCCTGTCTTTCCAAAGCACAAAGCCAAACAAAGAGCTGCCCGCGTGCAAACATCCCCGAGAGGAGGAACCACATGTGGCAGATGCTACTGCATTGCTTAATGCATCATTTAAAGCCTTTCGGGGACTGTACCGCTGTGATGAGTAATTCGGCTAGAATATTGTCCAGAGACCGTAGTGTGCGGATTAGGGCACTTGAAAGGTCACTAGCTGGGTCAAAAGCAAGAAAGCCCCGTTAAAACCTAAGCTTACCATCAGCGTAGATCCTGCAATAAGAATGAGAGCAGAAATGGCCTCTGCAACACTGAAACATTAATTTCTTTCTCTGCTGAGCATCCTTGCGTATAGCCTATGTATAAAACATGCCACAGATCTGTCTGTCGGAAAGCAGGGGCCGGCAGTACGCTGTCTGTTTGCTTTCATGTCCTACCCCGGCTTCCACTGCTCTGCCAGCTGGGCTGGGTACAAATTCAAACACAAAGAGGTTAGCTGTCACAAACCGCAGTCTCCACCAGCAGCACCTTTTCCTCACCCAACAGCAACGCAAGTGTCACATCTGAAAATGAGAGGAGACAATCTTAACTCGTCTTTAACAAAATAAAAAGAGTCTCAGGTCAGCGGGGACGGCAACTGCTCAAGTGCAGCCTCGATTTACACAGCTGCAAACTCCGGCCACATATGAACCCAGGCAGAAAGGCAAGTTCATGAATTATGAACAAATATGGCATGCCAAAACACATCAATCATCATCAGTCATGGACAAGCCAAGCACCATCAATTCCTGTTGTTGACATTTGCACAAAACTTATACAAACAATCAATCGAATCGCACAGCTGACTGGAAAAGGAGCTGTGGGGTTTATGTCATTTAACACTGGACTTCTCACTGAATGTGAAATGCTGAAAGACCTTAAAATAAATCTGATGGAGAGTCAGTGCTCTAGTCAAAAGTGAGATAAACAGCCTTTGCCTTCTAGAGAAAACAGATGAATTTAGTCATTATTTCTTTTATTTAGCACTGCTGGTGACAGCAAGTCCAGTAGCTGCCTCCCTAAACACATGAAAACTTGAAAAGTTTGTTTTACTCAGCAGAAAACCTGCACTCTCCTCCCCAGGAAGAGCAGGAGAGAAAAACCTATGAACACGAACATTTCTAACTAGGTGGAGAATGTTTTAAATCAATACAACAAGGCTGTCCAAGGGAGCCACAGATTGCAAGCTATCATTCCTAAAAGCAGTGGGACAAACAATACTTTCACGAGGGTTTTTCAGGGGAAAAAAACCAACAACTTGCTTATTGGCGTGTTGTCTTTAAATTACTATCATCAGCTCTTAGACATTATTTACCCTCCTAGTTTCCTTCATTTTAGGACTACTGGTTATTGTATTAGGACAGCTTGCAAAAATGATCTAGCGTCACACTTCTTGTGCTCTGGCTACGAGCTGCAGAGCTTCCAGAACTCTCCTTTCTCAGAAACAAGTATTTTCTGAAAGCACGTTCTGAGCAGAGTGCTTTGAAAGAAGAGGAAACTTCTGTGGTTTTCTTTCTCAACTGCCACACAAAAAAGGACTTCCTCACAGTTGAAATTAAAAGGGAACACATACTGTCCAGATAGCAGGGCAGCCTTTGCTATAAACACAAGGTGAATGCAGCTCTTGTTCTAGAGGCTATACGGTTACCAATAACAGCTTTTCTTGAAGGCTTTTTTTTTTTTTTTTTTTTTTTTAATTGCTGCCATTCATTTGCTAGAACGCTTTTGCTCTGAACCTCAGACCTGTTACAGCAGCATGTGCCAACACAAAAGCAAACCGTTTCTGCAAGACCAGAGGGTGGAACGGGCAACCACCTCAAGGAGGTGTGTGAGTCCCACCACCTGGAAGAGCATCCCAAAACCACTCCCCAACCCTGGGCAAGGAAATGTGTTACTGTCAGAGCCACCTTGCCATGCGGCCGTAAGGCAGGCATATCCAAGGGGGATTGAGCACATGGGAGCAAAAGTCTCCATGAGATAACAGAGCATCTCTATTTGGCTTCTCAGTCAGCACTCCTCTCCTCCTTCCACTGTATGCATACAGAATCAGGCGCCAATCCAGCCAAGCACAAAAGCACGCACTTAAATTTCAGATGGTAAATACTGATTATTGTCACACTGTAAGTATTATTGCTGTTGTTAAGGGGAAGGGCAGGATTAAATGCAAGCACATTGCTGAATCGATGTCTTGATCTCTTTTTACTTTTATTTAATCCTATGTCTGAGCCAAACAATAAGCCCTTGAGAACAGACAGAAAAAGCACCCTCCTGCAATTTGAAGATATGCCTTGCACAGCAACAGGCACATGAGAAAAGGGTTAACTATTTATGTAACATTGGGTACAACCTCAGGTTTCACTTCGCACTTGAGTGAGATTCAGAGCAATTCTAAAAAAAAACCCAAAGAAACACCACTGCACAAACTGTCAGATGTTTTCCCTCTCTCTGGGAAAAATCAAAATAATAATTAAAAAAAAAAAGGTGGGAATTGGGGGAAGGTGAGGGAGCTGCATATGCCGGATGGAGCTGCACAATGGGGTAGTGTTTCTAAGGCCAGGATGAGGCCCTGGGAGCCTCCCAGTTTTCCAGTGCTGCTTTGCAGCAGCCACGGGACCGGACCAGTCCCACTCACTGCCCTCCAGCCCCAGCTTTAGACTCTCCTGGGACTGTCCTCTTGGTGGCTGTGCCTTCCAGCATCCCCCTTCATTTCCAGGCCAGCGTGTCTGCGCAGCAAACAGAAGATACCAACAGCACCTCCAAAACTTGCCTTTTCTCCAGGTTGTGGGACCTGGCTGCATCACCACCTGTGAAACAGAGCCTGCCCTTCCTCTGCCATGGTGCCAACAGCCAAAAGAAGAGTGATCCAGAGTCAGGATCCAGAGTCTGCCTGACCCAGAGTCAGGATCATTCAAAAAAATCTGATCTGAAGGGGCACGAAAACTTTACTGATGTTTGAGCAGTTAATCCACTGACATCCCCGGCCGCTGTGGGGAGGAGGAGGAAGGAAAAGTCTTGTGTGGGGCCTGAGGGACATGGAAAGCAGCTCTTTGCTGCACCCAGCTCCGCGCAGCAAGTAATTAGTGTGTTCCAAGGTCAATACACTGCAATCGATTTTCCCCTCACTTACTGATGTAAACTGGGAATAATTCCATCACAGTTGATGTAAACATTTAGTATAAAATTGGTTTAAGTTGGAAAAGTGCTGGTTTGACTGTGTTACTGTATTGGAAAGCCAGTTTCAAAAGAATAGTCTTTATTTCCTTGTAACTATGTCTGCATCGATAAAATTGCTATGATTATCCTAATTTGTTGTAATGCTATTGCTCAGGTTCAGACTGCAACAGAAAGGGCTTTCAATCAAAACCCAAAGGTCCATGAAAATCCACAAGCTTCCTTCTCCTGTGCCACAAGCTTTTTTCCTGCAAAACACCCAGGGTGAAGGTGTCACCGGCTGCAGAGTAACCAGCACCCTGAGCGATCCTCAGGCACAAATGCCCTCGTGCTCCTCCCTCAACAGAAGTGGAAGTGCTCCTCTTATTTTCTGTAAGGATAGTTGGAGAGACTCCTTATTGTGCACGAAAGAGGATTTCTTTCTGTTTAAGGTGCAGCCTCACCAACACCCATACCCCATGAAGCAAGAGCTGATGTTCCCTACTAGCTCTAAGGAAAGTACAGATCCTTTGCCACACTTAAAAAAAAAAAAGAAATAAAATTGCTGGCTTGAGTCACATATGAAAGGCAACTCGCCACACCAGGACCCAATGCTTGTCTTTTCCTGTGTGTTCATATGGGATACACCAACACTGTGCTCAGAGAAGCTCAGAGCCATGCCCGGATCCCACAGCAAAGGATGTAGAGGGGGACTTGGACAGGGACTGCAGCAGCGGACCACCCTGCAGAACCAGCAGAGGATTCAATAAAGCTTGGGTTTAACAGAAAGCCCCCAACCCCAAAGCAGGAGAGGAATTTTCTAGAACACCTCAGAATAAAATGAGGAGAACTTCTTGCCATAATTCGAAATGGAGATTGCAGCTTTTCCTGCCTGCAGCTCCGCTGTGTGATGCCCAAAGCAAGGGACTGCCTGCTCTGTGCAAGCAACATCCTGCCTCCCATGGTTCAGATTTATCCTCCCAGAAAATTTACCCTCAGGTGCTCCTGTCAAAAGTTTACATCCACAGTTGCCATCAGAAAGATTTGTTCTCCAGAGGTTTCTAAAGCTAGCTGCTATTTTCTCCAAAATTACAAGTAACAGATGATGATGATACTTAATATTATTATCATCATCATCATCATTATCATTTAAGTTAACCTGTCCAACGCCTGAAGAAGACAGAACACAAAGCTTGAGCTCTCTATTTGGGTCAAGTTTCTCTCAATTTGAACAAAGTACATAAAAGCACAACAATGCTATCAAACACGCAGACAGAAAGTTTGGCAAAAGATTAGATTCTCCCACCAATTATTATCTCTCAGTAAGCCGACATCTGTGGGATCACTCCTGGGCCTTTTAATTT
Organism: Pedionomus torquatus; assembly: GCA_013398155.1. Classification (NCBI taxonomy): domain Eukaryota; kingdom Metazoa; phylum Chordata; class Aves; order Charadriiformes; family Pedionomidae; genus Pedionomus; species Pedionomus torquatus. The sequence continues at coordinate 262,987 of VZRU01012179.1, forward strand.
AGCATGTCTTCTAATTAAAGAAAGATTAACTGTACTTGCAATAATTGCTCCTCCTTCCTCTGTCAGGCTCAGGCTTCCATCTTCCTCCCAAGCCCCCAGGGGAGGGCAGGCTAACTGAAAACATGGGCCACCACAACCCCTCTCCCACCTGCAGGCAAAGCCCCAAGGCACCAGCTGTGCCACAGCCACAGTGTCTTCTTCTGAGCATCTTTAGCTGAGTCCCAAGCAAGATGATGGGTGGAAGAACTTGCTTGGTTTTCCATACACTCTTCTCCCTGAAAGCTGGGGGAAGAGACCTGGAGGCCTCACTTCTCGCCGAGCTGGTAGTGGGAAATTTGCTTTCTCCTTCCAAAGCTTTGGTCAGGTGCCCAGGCTTAAATGGGACAAACGTTGACATTTGTACCAAAGAATACGCAGGCCTTCTTGGATGAGCCCAAAACCATCTACTTCAGCCCAATCCTATCCCTTATCCAAAGGGACTTGACATCTGACTCAGCTCATCCGTGGTGTTTCTCTGTGACCCACCCCCCCGCAGAGGCTTCCCCAGCACTCCCCAACCCACAGCTCAGTTTCCAGCCAGGGATTTCAGGCAACAAGTTGTCATTAGAGTCACTGTGGGGGTTACATTCCTACATTAGTTTGTGGCCTGAACCTGGGATTGGAACGCCTGTCTAAAAAATTGTTTCTAAGTGAATTTGAGGAGTGGTGAGGAGTCCAACCCACCCTACAGCCCTGGCACAAATCCCACCCCTGGTAATTTCCCATGGCAATGGATTTCCTTTCACCTCCCCAGCACACCTTCCCTCAAAGACAACTGCTGGCGGGCAGCTGCAGACAACAGCAACCAGCCAAGAGAGCATCTGCTGAAACTACCATTTGCGGAAACATCACATAAAAGAGAAATCCCTTTTATAGACACATTAGGGGTAAAGAAAAAAAGCAACCACCCAACCACTCTTCCCACAAAGTGTAAATATTCAAGACAGCGTGGTCTCTCATAGATGGTGTGTATGATGAGGGGAGAAGTGCTACACTCAAGGGACGAAGGGTCATTGTCCATCCATCTGTAACACAGAGATGGAAGACAGGCAGGATGCACAGGCAGGGTTGCCTGACACCTCACTGCAGTGCCAGTGCACAGCAGCTCTGACAGGTGCTGTGCTTATTTCTTGATTTATCCTGTGTTTGGGAAAGGTTTTACCACACATAGCTCTGGCTTCAGCCAGTGCTAAGAGCTACTCATTTGGTGTGTTTAAGAATGTTATGAAGAGAAATGCAAAGAACACCCCAGGAAAACTACTTATGAAGACAGGGCTTTCGATTCACCAGGTCCTGAAGCATAGCCCCAAGCTCCCCAAATTACTGCCTCCACAGCCTCCTCCACACACCAGCCTCAGCAGCCACGCATAGTATCTGCCCATCTACTCCTTGTGATGGATGAGTATGTTCCTCCCCTCTGTCCCCAACACCCACACTATCCAAGGGCTGTGAGCACATCTGCCCGGCTCAGCCTGCACCCATGCAGCTTTTTGGCAGCCCTCCATCCCACTTGGTTACTCCTCAGTTCACTGAAATGCCAGGAAGCACATAGAGCCAGGAAGGATGCGGCAAGGAAGGGCTGGGAAACCTCCTAACTACAAACATGGAGTTGGAGCCCAGATGCTGAGAGCAGCTGTGTTGCCTGGCCAGGAGTTTGTGCTCATACAGTGCAAATGCAGCAGCTACAACTGCTGCACGAGGCAGGGCTTTAGTAGGCTCACTCCTACCCAAACTGGCTGCCCTGCAATCCACAAGCCAACATGTTGGCTGGGCTCAGCCTGCAGTGGTGCACAGCCCCACTGTGGGCATCCTCTTCACTGCAAGGGCATAAGGTCTTCCTCAGACCAAGGGTGTGAACTGGTCCTCGACTACTTCCCCATCACCAGTGGCCCCCTCAGATTCAAGGCCACCCTAATTCCACCACCACCAAATTCCGCATATTGTACCATTTTCTGACACAAGCGGTAATAAGTCAAAATGAAAACACATACTCAAAACATTTTTCTTCATGTGTCTTACTACCAAAATGGTGGTTAACCAGCCCAGGAATGCTAATTTTCCCAGCAGAAGAGATGTGAACAAGTCACCTCACCCTCTGCCATATCAAGTTTGAGATGCATAATCACCACTCACTACACTGAGAGCAATGGGCCAAAGGCTTATTCTCACGAAAACTCATCAAAATGAGCAAATACACTCATTCCAAACACTCAAGAGAATTTGGTATTGGACAACTTTTTAATTTCTCCAGAAAATAAACCCACTCGCTTTCTCTTCTATAGACTGCTTTTAGCAGAAGGCAGAGAGGGTTCACGTTGGATCTGCTTTAGATTTTGGGTATGAAACCAGTGCACTCAGTGGTTGTAGATCTCGCATTTGCAACCCCACGAAGAACCACCTTCTCCCTACCACCTACCAGTCTCTTTCCCTTCCTGTTTGAAGTGAAACGGTTTGATTTAGTGACTTCACCTCATGTCTGCGCACGACAAACCTAGCGTGACATACCTCCTGGGCAAGGCAAGCACTAAGTCACAGCAATAACAAAGGTGGGCTGTGAATCATTCCTGTCCTATGTGGAAAAAGACTGAATTTCTCCTTTTTTCCCCTCTTCCACCCACTGTTGTAAAAACAGCCGCCAGCGTAAGGCGTGAGGTTTAGCATAGCTCCACTGTTGGCAGGGCCAGTCCTCCAGCCCACATTACCTTTGCTCACAGACGACGCTCTGCAAAGAGAAGTTTCCCCATGACAGTTTAAAAATCTGTCTTTCCGAGCGGTCTCCCTGCAAAGCTGAAGTACAAGCCTTTTGCATGTGGGAAAACAGCACTGCTTGCATGCAGATAGCTCCCAAATACGGCATTTTAATTAAGGGTTGAATCATGTTCCAGCTTGTGTAGTAACACAGTGTAAAAATAATCCCTTTAAACACTCGCTGGCAGTACCATCACCCCAGCGCAGCAGCAGGACGGGGAGGAGGCACTGCACCCCCAAGGCCCCCCAACACTGACACCTTCTCCTGCATCACCCTGCCAAAAAGGAACGGTGCATGGGGCAGGGCTGGGAGCAAGCAGGGGGTCCCCCAGGCACCCACTGGTGTGATTTTCACCCAGGGCTGTCCCTGGGAGACACCCCTCCTCAAAAAAGCTGCTGCACAGTCACCTTGCTCCGGGCAGGAAGGGGAGCTCATCAGGATGCTTTCCAGCCCCACCAGCAACACCACACCACTCCCTGTGACTTAAATGAGATAGCCTAAAAGCTTTGCAGGCCTATGTTTCTAACAGTCATCTCAGCATCCCACTCCATAGGGACTGATAAACCTCTTAAAAAACAAGCAAAAAAAACCCAAACACAAAACCACACAACAACAACAACACACCACAAAAAACCCTACCCCTCTTTTTTGTTTAAAACAAAAGGAAAAAGGAAAAAAATATTATTGTCAAGGAATGAAGCTTTTCCTCTCTTGCTTTTTTTTTTTTAAATAAAAAAATATAGTGTCTTCATTGTGCTATGCCAGGTGTGAATACCACCTTTTAACATTTGAGAAACCTGACATTTTTTAAAGGGAGGAGAGTCTGTTTTACCCTACAGGCATAAATTCGGAAGGGCAGGGAAGCCAGTTTCAACCTGCAGAAGGGTAAGTGTGGCTGTGAACAGCATCACCTGTACCCAGGGCATCACCTGCAGCAGTGCTGGTTGACCTTGAGGTCACTTCCTTACTTATCTTTTGAACAAGACAAAAAAAAAAAAAAAAGGCTCATCTTACCTTATGACTACAGCCACAGACCTTGGGGCCTTCACCACACACGTTAAATTTCATACTTACGGGGAAATTTTCATCTTCTCACTCTGCTCAAAGCAGAATGACTCCTCCTCTCTATCCCTTAGCAACTCCTACTCCCCAAGACCTAAGTCAACCTCTCTGAGTTTTCTTTTTCTTTCCCCCAATCCTGGCAGTTTGGACTAAAAGACAAAAGGAAATGGTTGACAGAAGAACTAAATATGGAAACTTGCAACCTCGTTAATCAACATGAAGAGCTCTCAGACGTGAAGAAATTCTGACAAGGGAACTTGTACAGATTCTAGTATGCTGCTTCAGACACCCTACATATATGCATATGGTCTCAGGGGGCACACAGCCCACACGCCTGGATTTGAACTCCAAGGTGCCATCCCAGGCTGTGTCTCCCCACTTCGCCCACCACTGGACCACCCCGACAGCACGTCCCACCCATCACTGTAGCAACAACCAGTACAAGATGTGGTGACCCCGACCATTACCTATTTCTCCATGTGGCCTTTTTTACTTATTTGAATTGCAACGCAGGAGTAAAGAACAGATTATAAAGTTTAACAGCAGAAATCCATCCCTGAATTGTGGTAATCTCCCTTGCTCTTACCTGTAGCTAAAAGACAGCCATATAAAGATACAAAATCCTAAAACAGGACAAGGGCAAAGGCCATTAGAACAGCTTCGGAGAAGCTGAGCTAAATGCAAGCTTTTATTCTGTGTTACAACATTGCTTTGTCATTCACTGGCAGTCAGGAATGATGCTGCTGCTTCCATCAGAAACTTGTCCCAGTCTGAAAACAGTAAAATTGCAAAATCCTTTCTGTTCTAACCCGCTTGAATACAGTCAAGTTTCAGTGTGAGGTTCAATCCATTAGCTGATTAAAAGCTATAGATCATGCTGCCTTGGACACATTCAGGCCATTATGAATAAAACCTGTCAGAAAAGCTTCCAGCACAACTGGTATCTTTGAAATTGCTAGGGCTACAGTTAATAAAACTTCACGTTCAATAGTTCTTCAAGCCCATGTTACCAACAGGCAAAGAATTTATCACATTCTTTGAAATTGCATATTTAAAAGTGAGTTACAGGTTCAGCAGCTTTAATTCCCACAAACAAATATATATCCCAAAAGAATACCGAAGCCGTTGTTGCATGCCAGCCGACACTGCTTATGAGAAATGCACTAAAAAAAAAAACTAAAATAATTTCTGCTTAATGTCAGATCCAATTTGCAGATTCACTTCCTACAGACTAAGCAAAACTTTGAAGTTTCTCAACCGACAACTTTGTTCACATCCACCTGAGCTTCTCATGTACAAGTACCCCCAAGTCCTTCTCCTCAGGGCTGCTCTCCAGCCATTCTCTGCCCAACCTGGATTTGTGCCTGGGATTGCCACGTCCCAGCTGCAGCACCCTGCACTTGGCTTTGTTGAACTTCATGCAAGTTGTGCTAGCCCACCTCTCAAGCCTGTCCAGGTCCCTCTGGATGGCATCCCTTCCCTCCAGAGTGTCAACCATGCCACCAAGTTGGGTGTCATCGGCAAACTTGCTAAGGGTACATTCAACCCCAATGTCCATGTCTCTGACAAAGATGTTAAAATAGTATTGGTCCCAGGTAGTATTGGGTAACTCTTGAAACCAGATGTTAAATAGTACTGGACCACTCTTGAAAGCCATCAGCCTAGCAAGAGCAGGATTCAAAACAAGGGAAAAAACAGAATAAATTATATGAGTTTTTCAGGGTTTGCAAATAAACACTGGCCGCTAAAGAGGAGCTGCTGGGTTTCAGCACTGCTACAAAAGCTCTTTCCAAGTCCCCTCCCCAGATGCCAGGACTGCCAGGAATACAGCCACTGGTATTCAGCCAGGCACTTAAAACTCTCATGCTTAAAATTCAGCTGTGCCACCGAGGGCGGGGTGGGAACCTGCAGGCCTCCAGGAGACCCCACCTCTCCCATGCTAGCCCCAAAAATCCCACTAGCTGTAGCTAAATTCGGCGAGTCAATTGGAAGAACGCAACTGGGTTTTGAGCATCCCCTAAACTCACTCGACTCTCGCCTCTGGCATCAGGTCTGTCTTGACAGGGAGAAGCAGCAAACCAGCGGTTCTCCTCTGCCCGAGTAAATTCCCCCTCGTTCCTGTCGACTGTAAACTCAGTCTGTATAAAAGAACTCTATAAATGCCCCTGGATATGGCACCGTCCGTCTCTTTTATTAGTGTCACGGCAAGCCCCCTATTGCAGGAGATTTACACGGCTTCCCTGAGGCACCGCAAACCTTCTCACTCTTGCAAACTTTGTGTGAGATAAATAAGCTAGGATTTTTCACCTGCACATTAGAAAGGTTGTCTTTCAGAGTGGCCAAACCTAAATCTTGTCAAATGACTAGCTGCTCGTTATTTACCTAAACAATTTTATCCTTATGTGCCTCAAATGATCTTCAAAGAGGCTGTAAAGGTTCTCAGTGCATTCAACATTCATGGCCATGAAACAAATCATTTATGCAAATATTTTTAGCTCAGTTTTTTATTTGCCAGCTAGTTATCATGTCCTGATCCCAAGCTCACCAAAGGCAAAAAAAGAAAGGGCTCTGTCGTTATTTATGACTCCTTCTTCACCTGCCACCCTGCATGAATGGTACCTTGTGAGTATTTGCAAATGTTCTGTGACCTTGTGGATTATTTTATTGTAGGACGGAGAAAAGCAGCTTTTCAAAGTGTCAGGGAGTCATTTACAACCTGCATAGTCTGGCAAACGACTTAAGTGCAACTCCTCACACGTTAGTCTTCTTCAGATGGTATTATTTAAAAATGGATGCTTATTGTTAAAACATCCTCCACTTTCAGAAAACCAAAAAAATACACAGGGGAAAAAAAAAAAAAAAAAAAAAAAGATTATTTGTAATCGTGGCTATTTTTGCTCTCGAGAAAATCTTATTCTTTGTCTTACTACCCCATTTAATAAACAGCTAACAATAAAGGTTATCAGATCTTTATTGTAATGGTAATTACTGCAATTGATGGATCACAGTAAAATTATCTAAAGCTGGGTTTTTTTTCTGCTCAAACTCCAACAACGAAGAGAAGCGCTTCTCCAGGAAAGAGGCTCAGAGCCAAGCTACAGCATATGAACAGCATTTATTTACTTTCAAAATGGGAGAGAGATTTAAGTGTTTTTAACCCTTTTTCACTCTTCAGTTCCTAAAAACTTTCCAGTGGCACCACAGACACACAGTTCAGTTGAATGCAAATCAGTTTGCTTTTTTTAGACCTACTTCTGCTGAGACCTCATAGGTAATCTATTGTAAACTGCCAAATAGAGGCTGAAAATTACTGAGGAAAAGGGCTGGGAAGCAAAGCAGCCACACAAGCAAATCCCAGAGGGACAGGTCAGATAATGCCCAACAACCACAGATATTAAAGGAAAATCCAGAGTTTACCAGAATGCATAATTTTGTGACATTTAGACATTTTCCTCCATGCATACATTCTGTTATGCCCTTGCTAATCACCCGCTGTCATCTGAAACTGGAAAGAAACCAGAGCATTTATCTCAGCAGAAAACAAAATAAGTCATCATCAATACTCCTAAGCCTTCAAAAACAAGAACTTGATTTGTTAGGGCCACAAGAAATAAGGATATAAGAAAACAATAGAATGGCAACTTGACTGATAGTACCGAGTCTATAAAAGAAAGTTTTCAAGACTCATGAGCTACTTTCAGTCAACCAAACATGCTCCTTGGTTGAAGTCATATACATCCAGCAAAGTAGCGTTACTAAAAAAAAACACCTGAATCTTCAAATGTATGCCATCTGCACTTGGAACAAAAAACTCGGATAACTGAAGGAACTACACTGATGAGGACAAGAATAATCAAAGGTCTAGACCTGTGAGAGCAGAGTGATCAGATTCGCTCTGAGGTCAGCAAACACATCAAAGGTTGCTGCAAATAGAAATGAACTGATTTGTTCTCCACAACAACACTGAACAGAACAGGAACTTAGGGGCACAAATGCAGCGAGGAAGATCTAATTTAGGAATTAGGAAAGGCTTTTTTTCCCATGGTAAAGATAACACTGGGGAGGTTTGCCTGAGAGAGCCTGTGGAATTTCCCATGTTGAAGACTTTTTACAAACGGAATAGGCAAAACTCTGTCAAAAATGGCAAAGATATCCAACCAGGCATAATGGGGTAGACTCCTGAAATAATTCCCAGAGCTGTTTTTATAGGTATGATAGATGTGTATGACAGATTCCTGGGCTGAGAGGTGGTAAACACCATTATCAAGAACAGAGATTAGGAGTTCTTCCTGTTGGTGGGTGAGGACAGGAAGGACAGTGCTAACCGAAGGGTGGAAGTTGCTTTGAAAACTCTGCTGGTATCACCCAGGCTCAAGATGGTAAACTAATGACTCTATCATTACATAAATGGTGAGCTGCAATACACACACTGCTTGGTTAGTGCTAAAAAGAGGGAAAAGAACATGAATGAGGTTTTGACAAATACACAGAGAAGTGTAGAACCTTCTGTCTCAGGATCTCAAAGCACTTCCACCAGGCGGCCCCTGTGGGTGCTGACATGCCTACTTTACACAGAGAGGTGAGGCAGACCAAGTTTAGCTTTCTGCCAGGTTGTCATAATGGGAGGCATGGAGACCCCAGACAAAGCATCCTCACACCACACAGCACTATTTTAACTGCCATTTGAGATTTCCAGCTGATACAAATCCACTGATTTCTGGATGACTACCTGAGGTAGCAGAGCAGCTTCCCTAAACTGAAGAATGGCAGGGGCTCCAAAGGATTGAGAAGTAACTCACTGGGAGGGAAAACGGGTCTGAAATCATCTGACAGAAGACTCGAGCTGGCTGCCAGGAGCTTGGCAGGCCCTGGAACTGCATAAAATTCCAGACCCATATATCTGCATCTTGGGTTTTCTGGCTAAAAAAAAGGGTGTTTAGAAGACTAGAAAGCCACCAGTGATGAACATGGGAAGCCAAGGTATGAGTGATGTTTCAGCCAGCACTGTCTGCCCTCTGTTTTGTAATAGAGGACGTTTAAAAAAAATAATAAAATTGCCATGTGGGTGTATTTATAAATGAGTTAAGTAACATTTCCACCCAAATCTAATTCTATAATTATAAGTACACTTCCAGCGAAAGGAATGACAATGCAGTTACCTATGCAGTAACATCTGCTCCAAATCCTTGTTCGCGTATTTGCTCTCCCCCATGAACTAGACAATACTGCTCTGGTGCAAATGGAGGCTTGGGAAAGGAGATAACGCCCCAAACCATCATTTCTCAGGCACACCGAAGACCTGTTACAGATACGATAAACAAACTATTGAAAATCTCTGACAGCGGTCAAAAGGGGAATTTATTCCTTGAGTCTCATTTCCAAGTTTATGAAATATGTTGGACTATAAATCACCCATTGCACACTAACAATACTTTAGAAAAAGACCTTTTGAAAGCCAGCTGCCGTAAGTAGCCAGGGTCCCTCACTGCCAGCCACAGCTTCCTGCTCACAAGGACTTTTCAGATGACTCCAAGGCACAAGCCTTGTCACCAGAAGCTTTATTTATCCTATGCTTAAGAAACATCGAATCGATGTATTTGGTTTCTCAAGGAAACCAAGACTTAGCAGCATGAAACGTGTGCCTTGTGCAATGATGTCCAGCTCCAGGCTATTCCTGGAAGACATCACTTGCTCACATTGGGGAGCACCTTCCTGCATAGCTTCCAACACAGGTTTCAACAGGTCCCAAGGAGTGGGGTACATCAGGCACCTTTGTTATTCTACTTCTCGTGGTCCTACTGCAAACACTCACTCCATCCATGTTCCTGCATGCAGCATGACCACTGTCCATGCAAACATCCAGCTTACAGGTCCAGCATTCCTCTCTCTGAGACGACATGATCAATGTCCTCAAATGAGGACAGATCACAGGCCCGTTTTTATCCCTGGAGGTTTGGTCTCTGATGTCTTACCTTATCAGCACGCACACAAAGCCTTCAGGCTAACCATCTGAAGACACCTTCAATATGTTTCAATCACTAGATTGCCCACAGAGCTGTTGCTTTCCTACCTATTTTAGCTGCTGGAGTAATCTGACAATGTATTTTATCTAAAACCTAGCAAGATTTTACCGCATGCTGCATTCAGTACAATATAGCCATGAAACACGGGTTTCCCTGAGATACTAACATCAGCTCTTCCTACCCAAGGGATTGCTTCTGCCAACGTGGTAAAAGACATTTTCCTGTCAAACCTCTGAATGTGGAGACATCAATACTATACTTCAAGGCAGGCCCCAATGTTTCTGAGCTGCCCAAGTGGGAACAGCTGCTCATTAAGAGATTTTTTTCCCCAGGACAAAAAAACTTTTTTGAGCTGAGGATTAAATTTAGTTTACATTTTTGGGACCTCTCTGCCGAGTAAGCTGAAAGCTTTACAGGCACAACTAGCAGCAGGGAAACTCAACGTGGCACACAACAGACTGAACAGTTCAGATTTTCTATTTATTTTCCTTTTCCCTCCATTCCTCGCCCCAACATACCTCTTGCCACCTTCTCTTAAGCGATGGAGGGGGTAGATGAGGAGGGGGTCTCTTAAATCTCAGAATCTAATAAAACTCCCGAAATTAAAACACCTCAGCAGAATGGCTCAGCTTCAGCCAAACAGCATCATTAATTATTTAGAGGAAAACTGCCAAAAAAATTCCAATTAGACTCAGTCCCATTATCTATCCCCTTGCAGCTGCCTTCACTGAGGAACTTCCAGAACTCTTTCCTCTGTATACCTGAGATCTTAAAATTTTTCGAAAGGAAAAATAATAACAAAAAGCACTTGAATGCCTGCCTGAAAACTGTAGCTCTGGACCACTTACAAAGATGTGGCACTTTGTGCCCTCTGGCATAACACTTCCTCTCAGTTGCAAGTATAACACTGAATTTAAGCAACTTATGTATGAGTTTGTGATTTCCATCATTCTTTCTTGTCTTCTTAAGAATGCTGCTGTTACGTGTGCTGGTTTTGGACATCAACTCAACATTTAAAAAAACCAACCAACCAACCAACCAACCAACCAACCAAGTAAGATTACAGCTAATTTAGTTTAAATTTTCATCATCCACTCTGATGGATGGGATCAGGTCTCCGTGCCTGACTCGCAGTACAGGATGTGGTGCTTTCTGAACCTGTTCCTGCATCCATAAAGGCTGTATTATAATCATAGAATGCTTAGAGTTGGAAGGGACCTCTAAGATCATCGAGTTCCAACCACCATGGGCCGGGACACCTCCCACTAGACCAGGTTGCTCAAAGCCCCATCCAGCCTGGCCTTAAACACCTCCAGGGATGGGGCAGCCACAACTTCCCTGGGCAATGTGCTCCAGTGCCTCACCATCCTCACAGG
>VZRU01012179.1:288137-321724 GCA_013398155.1 Pedionomus torquatus
CTGTTTTTGGGAAAAGCTGTTTTGAGTAATCAGACTAATAACATTGCAACTCTAACTTAAATTTTCATGGGAAAATGATTTACATGTTTCCATTGTTGAAGACTGATGGAAGATATGAACCAACTCCTCTCTCAGAGCTGCTGAATATGCAGAACCTCCCCATAACCGGTCTACTCGATTATATATCAATTTATGTTTATGCAAAACNAAACTTAATATGAATGTATCTTTGCCTTAAAGGCAATAATCTGTTCTGCACATACATACTTCATTCTGTTACTGAATGCCTCCCCTAATGAATAATTGCAATAATTAATTTTTATATTAAAATATTCTGGAAAACTCTCAGGCCATTTTTAACCAGTTTTGCCATTACATTTGCCACATACAAATGCTGCAAAAAGAAATACTGTTCAGCTTTCCAAATAGCTACTAAATGCTTTGCAAAGCACTGCAGCGACTATCTCATTGCCCACCCCTTTGGGCAATTTATTTCTGTAACCTCCACAACCTTTACACAAAAGAAAGCAAAGTATCCCTGCAGGAGGTAAACCAGGGAATTCTATACAGGATTCTCCTTACTTTGAGAATCTCCATCCATTCCACATCCATGAAAACCTCATTATTTATGATACTTCCTTAAGGAAGGACCTTTCTGAAAATGTAAGAATATCCTGAAGTACTGCTTTAAAGGAAAAACAACAAATAGAATATTCATAGATTTATGAACAAAACTCACATTGATTTTATTAGATCACAATCCAAGGAAATTCCTGTCATGGGGAAGAACCCAACAACACAACTGCTACTGACAGGCAGATGTGAAATATGTAATTTTTCGAAATGAACAGGTCCTCCAGAAGTAGGGGTATGGAAAACTAAAGTATGGGAAATGCTTTCTTAAGGAAGAATAAAGAATTGACAAACAGACCTGAACAGCTGAATCTAGCTGATCGAAATGTACAGTGTTAAATTCTTTTTCAGAATATGAACAAAAGACATCTCTAGTAGAAAACATAACAGAAATTACATTTTTGAAAGGTAGCAAAACCCATCGTTATAAATGAAAATTAAAAAAAAACGTTCTTAAAATATCCTGTGAGCTACAATGGACTAGCGCAAACTTTCAAGATACAACTTTTGTTTTCTTCCTTGCTGACAGATTCCCTTATCCTTTACCCTCATCAAGCCATGGTTTTCTTTCTACATCCTTGCTTGAGACAAGTCTCACAGAGCTAACACATAAAGTGGCAGCCAGTGGCCTTCCATGTGGATTTATATGGGTCACTCTTGACATAAGTGAGCAAGGTGACATTCAGTCTTCCACCACCACTCCCTCTTCCTTTTTTCCCCCCGCCTTCCCACATCCATCTTCTCTGCACTCCAGACTTCTCTGATGTGTCCTCCCTCACAATATTTTCACTTTGTATAACTCCACCATTGCAGCTTGAAAGTTGAGAACCAAATGGAACAGACTCAAACTATCACTTGGATAAGTCTTCTGCCTCTCAACAAAGCAGAAGGGCAAAGGAAGAAATTAAGGCAAGACCAGCAGACATCCATGGAAGGATTAGCTTCAAGCATGTCCACCTGCAGGTTTCCCATGCAATACCTGAGAGACTGCCTCGTACCCAAGCTCTGCATCTGTACAGCACAATCTAACAGCAGCTTTGTCCTTCAAAAGGTCGTTTTGGAGCTGAGAGTAACACCTTCAATGATAAAAAGCGCTAAGCGCTTGATAAAGGTCAACAGTGCTGTGCCCGTGGTGAAATGAGCGATTTACATGACCTTCCTCAAAAGCACCATCAACACAGAGCTGTCTGACTTGTTGGAATTTTGCAGATGTGACAGCTCACTTAGCCATCCTATATTAAACTCCAGCACTGACGCATGGGCATTGCCTTTCCATGGGCTCCACAAATGAGTCGAAAGACCCGTTTGTCTGAACCCACTCCTCATGCCTGCAACCCAGCAGAACGCCACTGAAGGCCAAGGAGGGACTCATATCAGCAGAGCTCTGCTGAGCTACCTTGTATGAGGAATGCTATCCCATGGACTATAACTTAACCTTAGTTTTGGACACAGGTGGCTCAAGCTGCCTTCCTCTCCACATGCACTGAGCAAATGTCACCTCCCACCCTGCAACACCACCACCATTCCAGGCATTATTCTTTAAAGCTCTTCCCAAGGGCTCACCCATTAATCCTGCCAGCACTTCTGAGAAGCAGACACCTCTGTTATCCCCAAATTACTGGCTGGGAAGCAAAGGGAGGGAGTTAGAGGCTTGAATATTCAAGAAGACCATGAGGCATTAAAGGCAGCATTCAGCTGCCCTAAATTCCCAGGTTCCTGTACCTAGACACCAATGGCCCTGGAGGTTTCTGGAGGGCATCTGGCAAGGGGTGAGCAAAGGACAGGGCAGCCACAGGCACTTCAGTGAAATTAAACATCAACACAGTTCTTTATGTCTAATTCCCATCCTGCTTTTGGCGTTCTCTTAGGCTGCTTTGAAATCCCCAATACTGGAGATGTCCTCACAAGGACGCAAGGACCAAACTCCTGAATGAGAAACCCCCAGCCTCAGCCTTTCACTCAAGACCATACAGCCATCCCCTCTCCTCACCGTCAGACTGCAAAAAATAACACAATCTCAGGCCTCCGTGGGACAGACACAATAATGTACCAAGATCAAACAATCAGGTGAGCAGACACCTGTATGAACTCATACCTATAAATACAGGTTGCACATCTTCAGGATTTTAGCCAACACAAAAATATGAAAGTTCTTCCCATGGCTTGACCAATTTACTTACACCAGCCCAAACAGGTGAATTACACATTTATTTGCCGAGCAGGAACACAGGCTCTTTTTCTTGTTCTTTCTGTTTAACACCCTCAACCGGACAGCCCTTGAGCAACATGACCTAAATTTGAAGTCAATCTTGTCTCCAGCCAGGCGTTGGACTAGATGCTCTCCAGCAGTCTGCTCCAACTTCAGTTCTTCTCTGACACTCTCTGCTGTGGCAGAGGGACACTTTTGGCATCAGTGACCTGCAAGGCTCAGAGTGGAACACTACAAACCATGCCCCTACCCACAGCCTGCTCCTGCTTTCGAGCTCCTTTTCTGGTCTTGAGCTGCTAAGCCCATGTTCCCCCTAGAGCTACTTCTTCAAGTTACTGCAACAAGGGAACCACATCTGAAGGCAATCCAGTACTTCAGAGGGGTGTCTTCAATCACCGTTAGGTGAAAAGCTAGTAAAATTATGTGCTTTAGAGAACAAAAGCACAGGCGCCACTAACGCAGGGAGCTGGAGTAGCTTCAGACAATATGGGCTTGCAAGTGGGCAGCAGATTGAAGTGCATACAGCTAGGGGGAAGGCAAAAGGAGCCAGTGCAGACAAGTAGGGACAAGGAGACTAAAAGAGAGAGAAGAGAATGAAAGAATGAAGAGTGAGGATTTTGTTTGGTCACTAAACAGAATAAGCAAGATTCTCAGCTGGTGCAAACTGGTCAGACTCGTCTCCATCTATGGGGCTGGCCATGCTGGGGATGGATGGAACACAACTGTCAGTGGTGTGGCTCCGGGAAGAAAAGTTGTTTGAGTGACTGCTGCCAAGACACATACCCTGATGCTGACAACACTGACTGTGGAACATCCAGTACCATTCTTTTCCCCCCGTTCTTATTTAAAGTGCTTCTACAAGCACTTAAGCTCCTGGGCCCACATGAGAAGCCCCACCAACAAACACGATACACAAGTTTTAACAGAAAAAAAAAATAAAAAAAGAAAAGAAAAAGCAAACAAGATCGATGATCTTCTCGTCTAACCTTTTTCCCCAGGGCTGCACTCATCACTGCCAGAACATACAAACCTGGCACACGTGAGGCTAAAAGATCTACCGCGACGAGTTTTCTCTAGTTCTGCACCGCTCTAGTATTTCCAAGCAGTCCCTGTGCCTAGTGACACTCAGAGTACTTGTCTTCTCCTATCACACATAACACGGCAGGCAGTCACTCCTTAAAACACAGTACTTAAATACAGCTGATGTGGAACAATTACTATCCTGTAAAACGTTATAATGGAAGAACTACCAGAGCCGTTTAGTACAATTCCAGAAATGATACAGCTCCTTCTGCCTTCATACACTAATTGCACTGAAATTGCATCCAATGAGTCCATGCATATTTAATCAGGTCTGGGGCTGCTGCACACACTGCTATTGCATGGGGTGCTATCAGCCAGAACCATAAATTATTAACTTCGCCAACTAAACTTCTGCTGAATAATTTTAGGTTGGTGGCATATTGTTTGACTGAAGCAAAGCTTGCTTTGCGTACCCCTTTAACATTAATATTCTTCCTGGGTTTCCTACAGCACCGGAGTGCTGGGAAGGGTCACTGCTCAGTTCAGGACAAGGCCTCCAGGGAGGATGTGGTGCCTCAGACACTGTATTATAAGCCACCACTGAATGCTTTCCTAAGCAAAGCACCTTCTCTTGGGTCATGTCTAATCTCATCGCTAATTATATCTCTTTGTTAAGGCCAAAGAACATATCTGGTAGTCATCTTTATTAGGCAAAGATTAATAAATAGACACGATCCTGTTTTTCAGCCTTCCAAGTAGCATGCAAAGCGCAGCTAAATGCTAAGAAAAAACACAGGGAACAGATTTAGAAGCCAGCTCAGACCCCCCCATCCAGTAAACGAACTTACGCCTTCACAAGGCTTTGCTCATTAAAAAAAATGAGGCTGTGACAGCTCCCACAGAGTGGGTACTCTCCACCAAGCTCACAACCAGTGGCCCGTGGCAGGTGTGCAGCTGAGCACACCGACTTCGTCCCTGCTGCAGCCGGCCCCGTCGTTCCCAAGCTGTCCCCAACATCATGTACGTCCCCTTTGCTTCCACCCCCTCTCACTACCCGTCCCGCTGAACAGCACCCAACTTCTGCAGGCAGGGCTGCCATCGCCTCCCATTTATGCCTTGCTCTGGGGGGAGCACAACCAATCTCTGCTGATGCTCGCATGAGCTATTGTAAAACACCTCTCGAAAATAAGATGCAACAAAAAACAGCCCTGTGGGGGTAGGAGGGGTGCCTCCCAGAATTTGTTGCACCAGTGATGAGGAGCAGAGTCATCAAGCTCTTATTTCCAAGTTTTCCCACACTTTTCCTTAGAGCACAGAGGGGTCAAAGTCACCAACTCAGCTGGACAAAGATTTATTCCAGGCTGCAAGCCTTAACTATGCGCATTTTGAAATTCGCAAAATAAACGCACTGCAGAGGTACAAACTATCTCTATCCAACATTAATTACTATTAATGCTAATTACTCGCTAACATGAAACACTCCCCACGGAAGATGCAAAACATGTATCGTTAGCTGTCGGCCTGCGCAACAGCTGGTGGAGCTGAGCACGGCAGGCATCTGCTTACCAGGGGTTTTTCCTGACAGAGAGGCAGCTTTACAGCAAAAGTCTCACACCTAGCATGACAAATCAGTAGACCTTGGGGACAAAAATGGAAATTTTGAACCAAGGAGCAAAGCACAGAGTGTAAGCAGACCAGTAGTTGCTATTTATGGAGTAAAGCTGTACGTGTATCAGCCTATAGTAGCCGTACCTCCCTATAAACAGGCACTTTATACCAAAAAACGAGGGCATTCAATGTTCTCAGCACTGTTAAATACCATACGAAAGCCATACCCATCCCACTGGTCAGTGAACTGAACTCAGAGGGAGTCCCATGGAACTCGGCACCCTGGACCATAATCCCCTACATGCATTCCCAGCACAAGGCTTGCATGGCATTTGTGTCCAAATTCAAGGAAACCAATAAAAGAAACTCCCACCCTGCATCCAAGGGATCCCACTGACCTTGGTGGAAACTCCACGAAGAAGCTCATCAACCCAACCCTGGCCCCTGGGAAAGTGCCAGGCAGGGGGCTCCTTCCACCCAAGCTACTGCTACACCAACCTGCAGGTAACTGCAGAGCCTGAGTATTCAAGAAGAGCATAAAAACAAGTCTGGCACCCAGTCCCTGCTCCCACTCTCCTCCCTGTGTGGCACCAAGAGCAGTACGTTACTTCATCATTTGCATGCCGTGACACAAGACTGTGTACCCTGAAGTATCCGCTGCACCAGACATCACAATTCAGAAGGTCATCACCAAACCCAGATTGGCTAATTTGAACCACTAGCTAGTGCCATATTCTGCACGCAGATAAAATATGTTCACAAACTCCCAGCCAAAACAAGAATCAGCATTTTAGGAAGAGGGCAGCGAGGAGGCTGAAGGCCAAAGGGCAGGCAGGGGCTGCTGGAAGAGGTGAGCAATGGGAAGGTACTTAACTGGAAGCACAGAGAGGACGGACAGAGGTCTTGTCGAGGAAGCCAAGAGTGGCCTTCACAGCAGAAAATGCTACGCCAAGAAAAGACAGTAGCTGAAGGCCCACACCATACAGGTTTGGCTTCTCATACTGAAACACAGCAAGTATTCAAGTCACTGTCGGATAGAAAAAGTGACTTGGGGAGGGTTTGAGATGACCACAAGTCAGGAGAAGCGAGCTGAAGCAATCAGAGTACAACTGTTTAGTTCTGAAATACAATCGTGCAATTGAAGCGACTTCCATCTGGGGCACATGGTAAGAAGCCACACCGAGCCTGTTCATGTGGTTCATGAGGTCACCAGAAGCCCCAGCACAATTACATCCTTCTGTTGGAGCTACTTATTACTGTAACACACCACATCATCTTTTCTTTTGGCTCATAAGTATCAGTATTTTAAAAGGCCTACAACCACGCTGCTACTTTGATAGCTTTCGATAACAAAAAAAAACCAAACAAAAAAAAAACAAAAAAAAAAAAACACACACAAAAAACCAAACCAAAACAAAAAAAACCCACTCAATCAAGAGAGCGAAGGATGATCACCCAGCAAATAAGCTTGTCTCCAAAACAGTTTTTTTACAGCAGAGCTCAGTTTCTGCCCTGACACACATCTGTGCTCTTACACAGATTTCTTTGGAGTACTGTGGTGTAAAAGCAGAGATGATTTACCTCACAGTGTTACTTTGTATAGAGGCTGTCCTCTTTCCATTTTTGAAGAGAAGGGTCTGCTGCTTCACTAGGCAAAAGCTAAGCCAGGTAAGCACAATGTCTGATGTTCCAAATAAAGACACTGGATAGGTAAGACACTAGACCCTAGGGGAGACACCAAGAAAGAAACCTTATGGTTGCACACAAGAGAAGCAGTTGGGATCCAACCAAAATCCTTTGCAAAAGAAAAAAAAAAAAAAAAGGAGTAGAAGGCAAGGATGAACACTTGGTTCAAAGTATGACCGCTGTCTTAAGGGGAAGAGTTAAATTCACATACATAACATCCCTCATAGGCTGAGGGAGCTGGGGCTGTTCAGCCTGGAGAAGAGGAGGCTCCGGGGAGACCTAAACGCAGCCTTTCAATATCTAAAGGGGGCCTACAGGGAGGCTGGGGAGGGGCTGTTCACAAAGGCCTGCTGCGATAGGACGAGGGGCAATGGACTTAAGTTGGAGAAGACTAGATTTAAGTTGAATATTAGAAAAAAATTCTTTACTCTGAGGGTGGTAGAACACTGGAACAGGTTGCCCAGGGAGGTGGTTGAGGCCCCTTCCCTGGAGATATTCAAGGCGAAGCTCGATGAGGCCCTGGGCAACCTGGTCTAGTTGGGGGTGTCCCTGCGACTGCGGGGAGGTGGGACTAGATGACCTTTGGAGGTCCCTTCAGGCCTAGATGATTCTATGATAACAAGCTCACCCTGCAAAAAACCTACCCTGAGTTTTTTTTTCAGGTAAATGCCCATTGATTTCATCTTCGGTGCAAACTTCATCATCTGGCCAAAACACAATTTATGAAGAGATTACAAGGTTTGATTTGAGAGAGTATTGATGTCAGCACGGGCTGAGCTTACTTAGTTTAGGAGAACAGGAGGAAGCCTACCCCCAACAAGATGAAAAGGCTGAAGCCCAAAACTCTATATAGGAAAATGTGCTACTACTGGAAAGGACAGGAAAAAAAGTGGAAAAATAATCTGTGGTTACTTGGGATACGTTTAACTATTTCTCACTACTGTTGAAGGGCTGTGAAACCACTGGAGGGGGAAGCCAGCTGGATAGGTAGGGCAAAACCATGCGGGCACTCTGTACAAGCTGCACATCTCCTAAGCTGCTGCATTGTTTTCCAATAGGTATTTACCTCTGCTAAGCGCAATACAAAGATATTTGGGTTGCCCAAAGAGAGTAAGGGGGAGGATGGGGGAGTAGAGATGGATTTCTTTATAATGGCTGAGAAAGAGGATAGAGGGAAGTTAGATTGGCAGTGACAATATAAAACACTGTACTAACATACACAAATAGATCCTTTTTTTAAAAAAAAAAAAAAAAAAAAAGTGCTTTGCTCATGGCCACAAAAAGCACTGCACTCAGCATATTTATGGCCTGTGTGTTAGTTTTCCACATTAAGATGACTGCCAGTGCCTTCCAGGGCTCTGAAAACTTAAAACTCTCACTGGAACCCAGCTTCTGCTGATTTACGTTTGCATCATCTAACCCCTGTGAACCTACATTGATATCAATGACTAAACTGCTCTGAAATAGGATTATATAATTTCTAGCACAAGAAATGTGTGTAAGTATTGGACTTAAGTTTCCAGAGCAGTCCAGCCAGAAAAACTAATCCTGCATTAAAACAGCTGAAACTGGAAATAACATGTGCCTTTTTTCTTTTTTTAAAGTAAGGCATAGAAGTTATTTACTGTCGCAGTTTGCTAAATTTACAGAAATGTGTTTCTGTACACGGTTGCATGCATGCATGTGCATTTACTGTATCTTTATGTAAGAACATTAGGGATGCTTATGTCTACCTGTGTCTGCATTTTCAGAACCTTTGCAATGCCCCCAGGTATCTCGTACAAAAGCCAACTTGTGCCAAATAGAAAAAGAAAAATAAAAGAAAACGAAATCACAACAGCCTCATATTTCAATGCAAAAAACAATTGTGTTTGCAATCAGATTTCAAACATATCAGCCTGCTGAATGCAAATCTACATAACTTTCATTTTTTTGGAAATAAAACTATTATCTATCTCCTGCAATGGTTCTCAATCTAACAGTTCTCAGTTTGCCAGCAGACATAGCATGCTCCTTGGAGACAACGCCTCTGGGGTTCATCTGATTCATTGCCTGACTTCTGCTAAGCCGCATCCTCTCTGTGTGCCCATCAAAAAACACTTCGCTGGCCCAGAGGACTTGCCTGCAGAGCTGCAGTATGGCATTATACTCTCAGCTCTTCATACCTGGTTCCTTCTCCATCAACCTCCAATTGACTTTTCCAGTGGGGCATGGCTGCACTCATCGCCGAAGCCATCACTTCTCACATTAGGGTGGAGAGAGCAGTTGGTTGTGTACCTTCTGCTGTTGCGCTATTTTGGTAACCTTGCTGGGACACTTATCCACCAAGCAGTAAGGGCGCTATATATGGGAGCATCTACCAATGCATTCAAGTCTTCCAGCATATAAGAAGCAATCTGATCCCCAACCCATGGCATCAGCAGCCAGTAAATGCAACTCCTGTTACAACAGCTGACAGACAAAAGCAGAAGTAACAGCACAACAGGCAATAGGATCCCCAGCAGGTGCTTTCCTCTGCCAGTTGTTGCACGAAGGGCAGAAATGTTTCCCCAGCCCCGTTCCACTCCCGGTAATACTTCCCATCACCCTCAAGAATAAAACATGCAGCACAGCTTTGGATGTCAAGCTAAAATAGCTCACTTTAGATTGGCGTATTAGGTCCTGTCCCTCCCTCTCCACATGAGAAGCATCTTGAAGGATGGGGCCCAAGCTAGTTCCAAATGAGGGCCACAAGACCTTTTCCAGTGACAGCTCCAGGAGCTGGCTCAGATCACAAACTCTGCATGAAGAGGCTGGAGAAGTAGGTGGACATGCGGTGGTCAGTCATGACCAGCCAGGACCAAGCACTAACTCAATACACATAGACAGCCTCCTATACACACGCAAGATATGCTTCGCCTGTTTTTGACAACTGCAGTGCGGTTTCAGTTACTGATAACAAGCTGATAAATGTAACATAACATATCAAGTAAAAATAAAACAATCTTTCCCTCAAATCCCCCAGCTTGGTAAATTTTTCCTCCAAAGTGGAAGGAGGCTAATTTTCATTTCATGTGGGAATTATAAAGGCATATGAATTAACACTTTTACTCCATTTTCTTACAAAAGCTGCCGTTTCTCATAAGCTGTGTTAAACCCTAGGCTCTGAGTTTGAGAAGATGGTGCTGCTCAATGCTGTGAAAACAATAAGACTATGTGTATGGCTGTGCAGCATCCGCTGCCCTGCTGGAGCTAAGTAAATTATAACCTTCGCTTCTTTCAGAGGAACAGTCTCAGCTGCAGAGAAATGATTCTTTGAAATGACAATATAAAATGATACAGTCAAGCTGCCCAACTTCATTCCCAGAGAGATTTTCTCTCGGGATCCAATCTGGTTCAAGTAGAGGGAGTTATCTGAACACTGCATTAGAATACAGAGGACAGAGCTGCTAGCAGAGGTTTCAACCTCTTACAGAGAGCATTCCTCAATATACATGGAAACCCTCACACACAATTACTGAAGAGAGTAACTCTAAATGTTTTTCTATGTTCCTGAAGGGCTCCCTGAATTAATAAATATTCATTCATTATGTTTCAGCTGTTGCCACTGCAACAGGCTCTGAGGGCAAGATTCAACCCCGGGGCTGGGGGAAGAAGGAGGGGAGCACCCCACCGTGAAGAACATAAAATTTGATTTCCAGTGGACAGTATTTCATAGAATAGTTTGGGTTGGAAGGGAACTTTTAAAGGTCATCTGGTCCAAAACCCCTGCAATGAACAGGGACATCTTCAACTAGATCAGGTTGCTCAAAGCCCCACCCAACCTGAGCTTGAATACTTCCAATGGACGCTACTGGGGGGAAAGCAATGCTCCTCTCCACCCCTGTGCATCAGCACATTCCCCAGTATCGGAGTCCACAGACTGGTCAGCAGTCACAGAGCAATGCTGGCAAAACAGGCTGATCGCAGAGAAAAATACAAGTCAAATAGCTGATCACATCGCGGTTACTCGCTCACTACTCATATATCACTACACATTCATCAAACCGCTTTTTGAGTCAAGAACCTCCTTCCAGCCAGGGTGTTTGCCCTTTCAAAAGCAGCCGGAAAATTGCAAAACAACAAAGCAACAGTGTCACAGGTATTTACTAATACCTTTACTGACACTCTCATAAAGCATTTTGCAATATCATAGAGGAATGGGGGAAAAACTCATTTACACAATTGGCCTGTATTTACAGGAGCCTCTTAGAGGCAAGGCTGGCTTCTACTTTCCAGTGTAAGTCATGAACCAGCACCCCAGGGACTGGGCTGCTGCATAGCTTGAATAAAACCAGGGTAAAACTACCTGTTTGGCATATGCAAGAAGGGAGATACTACCAGGCCCAAATCAGAAGCCTCCAAACTCTGTTAGTGCATGCTTATCTTGAGTTACCCTGCTGGAAAACAACTAACTGAGCTAACTCATTTCCAAGAAGACCTCACTCATCACTTAACCTTCACCAGCTGTGAGCTCCCAGAGATGGGAGATGTGACCTTTATAGGATGCAAGTACACAGGAATGACCGAAGGGGCTACAGGGCACAAATGATCAGCAAAGGCACCTGAAAGGTATGGTACTTTGAAAAGAGAACAGCAAGTCTTTGCTAGCGCCCTGGCCACAACCCTCAAAATCCCTGCCTTCTGTGCTTACCACTTGTCTCAGTGCTGTTCATGACCAGATAGTCATGACAAGCGTTTTTGCCATGTGAACATAGAAGGAGGGAAAAAAAAAAAAGTCAGGAAAGCTTCCCTTTTCAGGCCATTCAGGCAATGCAGGCAGCAAGATTTAACTCGTTAATGGTGCTAAGGGGTTGAGAATGATCCATTAGGGCTGGGAGCACACCCAAGCAACAAGGATCAACTGGGTGCCTCTGCAGCCAAGAAACAAAATGTCAAACTTCATTTCCTTTTCCACTTTCCCAGAACCTTTGAAAAATGGCATAAAATGAAGAAAAATACCATTGCCAAAGTGATTTCGGTTTTAAGTTGCTTGAATGACAGAATAATGCACAGTTAAGTTTAAGTGTGACTCTGAGCTAGAACTAATTCCCACTGGCACAACCAACATCAAGAAAATCAATCCAGGTCCTTTCTCATACTGCCTCAAGTACAAACCAGCTTATTTTACCCCAGCACACAGGAATGCTAAGCAGGTCCACTTTAGAATGCATTATTTGCTCTTGGACATATTCTCTTGTAGTCCTGGAAGGCAAATAACATTTGCTTTCTGCAACACATCAAACTGAATACCCGCATTTGATTAGCTAGTTATGTGAGGTTACCTCAGGCTTTCTCTGCTCCTCTGCATTTTAATAATCTCTTTTTAATTTCTGGCTGATAGTATTTTCACCCCAAGTGTATTGCTATTTCCACACACCTATGCTAATTTCAACACCACAAGCAGCTGTCCGTTCTTCTTCACTCTCCTGGTCTTCCTACACTTCCATCTTGCAGCTGCTACAGCTATGTGAAAAGCATGACCAATTTGCCATCTTCAGATAACTGGGTATTACACATCTTACTCCTACTTCATCCAGGCCACTTGTTAATGCATAGAAAACTTCACAGAGAAGGCATCAATATTCTTTTATACTACACAACCACATCTCAAGATTTTTCATAGCTCGAGCATAAGCCTGCTCAAACTATGTAACCAATCCATTAGTGCCATATGAAACCCAATTTTTTAATCTTATTTTTCTTCAGAATGAAAAATATCATAATGATAAGCTTGAAATAAAATTATTATTTGTACTTTAATTTTTTAAGTATGTGAGTATTTTTCCAGATTTTGCTTTAAGCCCCTGCTGGTGCCTGTGATTCCTTGAAGCGTTCTTATGCTACACCATACGAAAATAAACTGCATTTATCCCCTGCAGAGTCAATCTGCAAACCAACAATAAACACCCCAAGTCTGCTTCTTTTAATATGTGAAACTCTGACCTCAGATGTATATGCAAGGTTGCCGCTGACTCTAATGAAGACAGGAAAGTATATTTAAGGGCAAAATTTGGAATACCGTCTGTTTTTCCTCAATATTTCATATAACCACTCCATCAGATTCCTAAGGGCCTTTTTACCCAGGCCTCTGTAATGAGCTTTCATGAGCTACATCTCCCAGCAAACCCCTTTCCCCCTTGACTCCAAATTTCAGAAGCCTTAATTTAACTCAGAATATAAACAGCAACTCCAGAGACCATCTCTAATCCCACGTAGCCTTGTGATGCCGCTTATGTCGCACGTTGCTCTTCCATAGCCTCTCCTCATCATCCATCTGTTACAGCTCGCTGAAAACAACCCCAGCCGGGCCCATCAGCTCCCCCAGGGTCAGGCACATAAGGGAAGCTCTAAGGCACATGCCAAAACCATAGGCAAAGCAGGGATTTCGGGCAGCAGCACATGATGCTGCTCTCAGAAGACAACAAAAAAACGTGGCCTAGGTGCCAAACCCATCTCGCAAGCCCAGCTCTCCGGATGGGGCTGGCCTGGATGGCTAACGTCGCTCCAGGACTTCGCCACTGGCCGGCAGGTGTTTGCTAGTACAGTTCCTAATGTATGGAACGAACTTCACAGACGCTGCATTTTGAGAAAGAATAAAGCAAACAAACAAAAGCATTCATCCTGATGGAGTGAAGTCGCTTTCCAAGAGAGGCTCCTCCAAAAGCAGCACTACTAGATCAATGTTCCTTCATAAACCAAATCTACACTCACTAGGTCTCACCGAGTCCAATTCCACCCCTGTGGCCAGGGTAACCCATTTGAACAACGAAGCCCAGCACAAACCAAGGATAATTAACACGATGTAGGAATTTCCTCTCAAAAGCACTGGGATGTAGGACCAAAAGGGCAAAGATCATTGCTGGGGGACAGCAGCCCCCTTGGTGAGGTCCACCTCCCTGCCAGCACCCTTGGGGGAACCAGGCTAGGGAAACTGCAGTGCATCCCTACCTCTCCTTGCTTCAGAGGGGCCTGGTCTGTGGCATAAACCCTTAAAATTCACCAGCTACCTGCTTTATGCCTGCTCCTCTGCTTGCTGCAGCCACCCAGGGGTGGCAGGGCTCAGGGCTGTTCCCCCAGACAGCAGCTTCAGTCATAGAATCATAGAATGGTTAGAGTCAGAAGGGACCTGAAAGAACATCTAATTTCAACTCCCCTGCCATGGGCAGGGACACTGCCACTACACTAGGTTGGCTCAAAGCCACATCCAACCCGGCCTTCAACACTTCCAGGGATGCAGGATCCAAGCTCTTCCAAACTCACAGGGACCACAGTCTCCCAAGGGCATCCACCTATGTCCTGCCCCTTCCCTGGCTCTGCCCAAAACATCCCCATCCTTCCATTACACAGGAATAACAAAACTTCACCAGCTCACAGGGTGATGGCAAGGAGGCAAGATGGGCTCCCCTCAGCAGCAGGGACCAGGGCACATCCCAGGCACGCACGGCCACACACATGTTCAGCTCCCGCAGGGGCAGTGCTTGCTTTAGGAGGGATTTCAGGTTTTATAGAGATGCCTGCTGCTGAGAAAGCATTTCTATTGTGCAGAGGGGTGGGACAGTGAGTAAGAGCCCTTCATCCCCCAGCACAGCTTTGCAGTGCTTCCCTGCTTTCTGGGTGGAAGGCCAACCAGAGATAAACCAGGATTCGTTGCATTGTAAATTATCATAGTGACACTGCAGAAAAAGAAACTGGTTTTGTTTCCTCCACCTCCCTGCTGTAGTTTCCATAAGGCACAGAAAAATTCAGATAGTACAACCATTTTCAATTCAAATGCTCCTGCTGTGCCCTCAACCAGGACAACTCCCGAGGGAGAAGTTTTGCTATTGCTGGCAACTGATAATGAAAGAGTAAACACCGTACTACCCTACTTTCAGGTGTTAGGCCAGATGGCTACCTGGATATAAAAAGCAAACAACATTCAAAATTCCACTATCTTTTTCCCAAATGCTTGCAACCTCCGCATCTGACTTTGCACGTGCACTTTAAGAGGAAGGTTATTTGAAAGGCTTACATTCCAGGAGCAGTTGCAGTGTACAGGTTATCTACACTGCTGCTTGCACAGGTTAAAAATAGCAGCCGATAACACGATACAACACTTCTGCCCAGTTCTCAAAAACCAGAAGTGACAGGCAAGGTGAGAAAATATTAGGAAAGTACAACCGGATTTCATATTTTATTTCATTAAGAAGACCGCATCCAAATCCTACATTCCAATCCTAGGAACCATTATCACAGCCTCAGGGTGTTGCCCACTTGAATCTGTCACAGACATCACTTCAAACTCCCCTTGTATAAAGAGGCTTCCAGAAAAGCTGCGAGACTCAAAGGGTTACTAGTTCACTGCGCTGTTAAACTGTGGGTATGGGGATAAGCTAAGGCACAGACAGGGCTGGTAACTAGTAGGTGTCAATGAGCTGAGCCCTCTCTTCATGCCTCTGAGAGCAAGCACGCTGCTGCGATGCACCGCTGGGAGCAGGTGCACAGGGTATATCCACCCAGTGCTGCTTCAGGGTGAGCTCTGTGCCCACTGAAGCTCAGGTGCCATTCCCAGCCTGGGACGCACACACACCCCCTTCCCCACAGTGGGTGAAACAGATGACAAAAAAGCATCACTTAAACTAAATAACACTTTGTTACTCAACTACAGCATTTATTTCAGCAGGTCAGAGCCTCCAACAAGAGCCTAAGTGATTGTATTTCAACTCCAACTGCAGCCACGTGCAGAAAATGCTGCTGGAGCTCCCTGCACTGAAACCAGGTGGATGTCCTCATTGCAGCTACAGCACAAACCTGCTTCCTCATTGCCAAAAAATCTGGGCAGAAAATAAACTTCCAGCATCAAGCACCTCTTTTTGGCTTCAGGGAAGTGACAAAAGCAAGCCACGTAAAGAATGATGAGCTATGAAAATGACAATTTAACTCTCTCTTAAATAAAGGAGCATACCATGGACAAACCAAAACCATACAGAAGGTGTAAACCAGGCAGATTTCAGGAAAGATCTCACCTGGCATTCAGCTGCCAGCTGGACTGAACAGTGGCCATGACAGGATCCTTCGTGCTCCTCAAATCTCCTCCCACCCCTCAATAATGACATCTTGTGCTGGCGTCTGGCATGTGACTTAAGTCTGCCTTCCTGAGCCTTTCCATCTATAAAATGGGAATAATCACATTTAATTTCCTCGCAGAGCTGTTATTACGGTTAATTAGCTAATGTTTGTACACTGCTTTGAAAATGTAGGAGTGCTCCCTCTCTCCTCCTCTCTCACTTTCTCTATATATAAATATATGATGTCCTATTATCATAACCATCTGTGCCAGTGGGAAATTTTAATTGCTGAGCTAGCTCTTGGGAAAGACCTGCCATTCTGTAATATATAGGTCAGAGGACTTTGTGAACTGTGAAGGTAACGATAACGCGTTTCAATGGGGAATGCAATGAGACATGAGGTAACACTAAATTTGGTGATAGCAGGGAGGTGTTTACTAAATACCGGGAAGAAAATTCTTGGTGACCCTTCTGCATGAACCAAGTACCAAAGAAAGCATTTAGCATCACTCTTCAGAAAAACAAATCTATCTTCCCTTAAAAAAAAATGAGAAAACAGTGGCCTGCATTTCGAAACACCAAGGATGGGATATCCTAAAGGCTAACCTGGAACAAATACATGTGAAAGCTATTCCATTCCTAGAGAGAAACAAGTGCTTCAAAACAAATGGCTCCTCCTGCTCTTGGCATGAAGCAAGATCATTTCTCAAATGAGAAAAGAAATGAGAGAGGAAACAGAAAAGAAGTTATGAAGCCTGAATATACGCTAGAGGTAAAATATTATAAGGCATAAAGTTAAGGGGACAAACAGTAGAGGTTTTGTTTTGCTTTTAGCTTGAAAGAGTAATGGCAAACAAGTGTATGTTTTTATTAATATAACCAAGGAAAATACAGGGGACAGAATGGGTCTATTGTTGAACAAAGCAGGGGATCACATAACAAGAATCTAGATGGATGAAGCACTCAGTAGTTATTTCACTATGCGTTTTGTACAGAGGACACAGAAGTCCTAAGCAGGAGATAAAATTCATGATCTAGATAAGCCTGGGGAAAAAAAAAAAAAAGAAGAAAAAGAATGTGAAAGTATACTCATTTAATCAATGTGCCAAATTCTTTCTATAGCAAACATCTATTGAAGTCAATGGAGTTAAACAAGGGATAAATTTAGCCTACATTTTATAACTCAATAAGACCAAATGACATGCACAGAAGGAATCTAAAGAAACCAAATATACACTGAGATCATAAAACTGCTGTTGAGCAGTCTTGAAGCTCATATGGAACTAGCAAGATAGAAGCAGTCTCGAGATAAACAGTTTGTAGGAAAGAGGTACAACAAGGGGATGGGGTAAGAAATCGAGTTAGGAAATTCCAATCAACTGCTTTATTAGAAGAAATAAAATACACAACATAAAACAGCATGATGAGTAAAAGAGAGGTTCAGTAAAGAATTATTCTGCCCAGAGAAACCTGAATGCCTTCCAAACATTCAAGAGCCTTTGAGGGAATGAATCCTAAATTACTCAAGCGCTCTTTACTACTTATTCCTGTGGGATTACAAATATACAATAGTATGCTTTTAACAATAACCCCATAAAACCAGAGAGAATGGGAAAGTCCTAGGTCACAGCCCTACGCTCATCTACTCTGGTGTAAATCTGGACAAGATTCACCAGCTGGATTTAGCTCAGCAGAGCTGGAAGCCAAGGATGGACCAGCCTCGGACCCAATCCTTTCACAGTGTGAACTAATGCTCTTAGGAGAGGTGCTAACTTAGCACACAGGGATAACGACATTCTCGGCTCGTCCTGAAAAGCAAACTGCAGCTTGTGCCAGAGGAACCATAAATCACTGAGCGCAGTCAGACCTCAGGCTGCCAGATGGAGGAGCTGGTTATGAAGACAGATTCAGATGAACTCAAAACTGAATTCAGATTGTGGACTCTCTCTACTGGAGACCAGTATTACTACTGGGAATGGGCCTGGAGATTTTCAGTCACCTGCATGAACCATAGACCCATATTTTCTGTTAGCGTGCTTGCTGTGTGCTTAAATAACCTAGATGTATCAGTAAACATGAGTAAACTAGTCAGTTGGCAATTTGGAACTATTGTATTTTCACACTATTTTAATGCAAAATTTTGCCTATTTACAATAGTTGTGGAAGAGGAAGATGTTCCTATAGCACCCACAACCTTTTCACAGAACCACCAGATCTCCAAATGCTACCGCATGAAGAGCACTGATACAGGTTGTTTTTACCAAAAAAAAAAAAAAATTATTTTGAGATCAGATATATCAATCAAACGTCACGATCAAATCATAGTTACAAAGGTAATGAACAGCACCTGATGACAGGAAGAAGGCTGATCTGCATCTGCTCCAGCCCTCCTCTTACAGCCTGGTAAGAAAATCCACTCCACTGTGATGAGTGCTGAGAAGGTCAGCAAGTGAAGAAGGTCAGCACCACCAATGCAGGGAAGACTGAGAGAAACCAAAAGGCACAATTTTGTACTAAAGGCTGCAGGTTTGTGAGGGAGAGAGAGGCGCAACCGTGGAGATGCCACCAAGAGGATCTGCAGGTTTAGGAGGCACAGGGGGCTTTGAGGAAATTCATTTATAGCTCAGGGAGAGAAGAGGAAGTGGAGACAATTTATGCATAATTGAAAAATAACAATATATAGCAGTGAGGGGATAGATAATGAACAATAGAGGAAAAATCATAAGCAGCTTGTAAGAACGATTTCTGTTGGTTATGGTACACCAGTCTCAGATCAAGCTGCCAGGGTATGGGCTTCCTAGCGCTTACCCAAATAGCTCCTCCACTGGCACCGTACCTCAGAATAGCTTTATATTTAACATTACCTGCCCTCTCTGAGAAGGTACTTTGCAAATAAACCATCCCTAATAACACACAAGCAAGTAACAGCACTGCAAGTTGTCCACTTCAGGGAACCCCACGTCACGCTCAACTTGTCGCTCTGGCCTCTCAGTTAGCACCTAAGGCACACCAGTGGGGACTGGGGATGGACCGATCACAGGTCCAAAATCTGATGTTTGCCATGGCCTCCATGTGACCTGTCTGACAGCTCTGGCAAGCTATTAAGGCACTTAGATACCAAGCTAGGGCTGCTGCAGCAGCTGTCAATCAAATGCCCCACAACACAGTCATTTCTGTTTCCTTCTCATTTCTGGAGGAGTAACTACGACTGCCTGTTACACACTTTGCGTTTTTTAAAGGCTGCTTACCTTGTCAAGACAGGAATGGGGAAACAAGTTTATTCAGGCTCACCCATTCTTTATGGAGTTCATGGCTCTCATGAAAATACCTTCCCCCCCTCCTCTCTTGTTGCTCAAAGATGATGTGCATTTCCAGAGTGAAGGATAAGGGGGTGGATTTGCAGTACGTCTACCCTTAACTTGACTTCTCGGGCAGTCCTGGGCCTTGCAGAGAAGCTATTTCCAACTGTTGTATCAGCAACTCAGGGGATAAGCCTGGTGCCAGGTGGCTTAGTCAGGGATTATCAAAAGCCGGGCTGCTCCTCACATCTCTTTTTAGCTCCCTTTGTCCGTTCTCGATGAAGTTCCTGGGACTCCTTCTGCTTCTCCAGGTGATGCATCTCAGGAGACACTGGCTATACACTCTTAAGAAACCACTGCACAATAGTGGAAAGCCCAGTCCTTTGGTGGCAACAAGCCTCAGCACAGGCTGTCTTACCAGCAGCAATGTCAAACGAGCTGCAGGAACAGGGCACACCCTCCTCATCAGCCTTGACTTCCGTTTTGTTTGTGATTTTTCAGGTTCTGGTCAACCCCAGGGCCTCTTGTAGGCCACAGGACCGGGAAGGAAGAGCGCTAAGAGCAAGGGAAAGTCTTTGGAAGTACAGTTTTAGTAACTTTGAGCCTGTATCAGCACGTATCTTCCAGCAACAGTGCATGGACTTATGCAAGATGGTCACTCTGCGTTTCCCTTTTAACAGCTGCACGGTGTCACAATGTTTTGAAGAAACTTGCTGCATGATACATATTCGGTAACTATTTATGAAGCAGGGAAGTAAGTAGAAGAGACAAAAGCATCCATCCTAGACTATTTGCACCTCCTCTACTGATGCAGTCGTGGTGATTTACTTTATCCCTTAACCTCCCAAGCTAGTTGGGTGTTATTCATGTTAGAAGTTTACATCTAACCCATGTGGCCATGCTCAGTAGATCCAATTTACCGGAATAAGTTTTGTGGCCCCAGTCAGGAAAGAATTTTTGTGGCCCTCCCCTGCCCCTGCACAACACAAGTTTCAACCTAACTGAAGGACAAGATAGAAGAGATACCGAGAGAAAAGAGACAACTTGGTCATCCAAAGCCAAGCTGCAAAACGCTACAGACACATTTTGAGTCATCACAAAGTAGCAGAACCAAGAGCATCTAAAGAGCAAACTATTTTCAGCAGCACTGATAGGAACTCGGAAATTAAAATACCAGACTATGGAGTGCATCCACTTGGTTTGCTGGCACATATGGCTGAGGCAATTATCTCCACTCATTTCACCTCTCCATTCACTGGAAAAAGGACAGATTTTGAAAGAAGGATGGAAAAATACTGCTTAAAAAGAGCAACAGCGTTTCACAATCTCTAAAAACATTTTGTATGTATTACCTCAAAAGGATATAAAATAGTATGATCATAGGCCGTGCTAAGCTGTGCCATCTCATAATATGCAATCACCACCGTGCAGAACCTGTATGGGGTAGATCAATCGCCCAGCGGGGCACCAGGGACATCAGAGCACTCTGGGGCACGGCAGCACAGCAGGGACAGCCTGCTGCGCTGATTTTGGAGAACTTCAGAGGTTTTAAGAAATATATATATATAAGAAAAGTATGTGACTAAATGCTTCCTTTCCTGTTGCTGTTTGCATACTGTTAAAGGGACAATTCCATTTTTAAAGCACTTTACAGACCACCTTCAAGAATTCACCATATATACCCACGCCTGCTTTCTATTTCCTAACCGTCCTTTAGTTCTTTATCAGAATGTACTGCACAGCCTGGTATTCCCAACTTTCCTTTGCACCAGGTTATGTTTCACAACAAAAGTGGCTACCTGTAATTCTCCACAGCTATGCTTGTAGGGATTTCACATTTTTAAAACCAGGGAAGTCTGAAACTTTGGGGAAATAGCAGGAGGGGAGAAAGGGCTACTACGTTCCAGAAGATGCCCACCCTACGGACTATATGTGGAGAGTACCAGAGACCACCAGCAGCACAAAAACTCCTAATTAGTAACAAACAGAAATTAGAATGTATGGAATGGGGCTGCCAGCATCCACGTGCACACACTGCACCAGGCGTGCTATGTGACGCTGTCACTCCAGCAACCTTCCGTCTGGTGAAAGAGGAACAAGGTTTGACCTCCCAACCCAACAGGCGGTTTTACCTTTAACAATTTATTGGAAGGATGCGTCATGGTGATGCTCGAGGAACATCCAAGCTGGATGTTGTGTCTCAGGCAAAAACCCCAAGTCAACCCCACCAGTTCCCGCAGCCTGTGGATTTTACAATCCAAATTTGGAAGTAAAACAGGAACCTTGTAGAGAAGCCACATCCTGGGAGAGCCTCAGACACTGTCAGGAAGGTGTCTAACACCAGTGTAGCTGAAAGGGCCATGTCACAGCATGCCTCGAGGGATGATGGCAGAAGGGACACAGCTATGGGGGTGCTAGGAGAGACAGCTGCTGCTGTCACTTCAGTCAAACACACTGCAGCTCCCATCACCGTCAAGCAGTGGAGAGTATTTTTATGTGTCATCTCACTCACCATCAGCTTTGACAATGCTTTTGTGTCCACTATTTACACGTTGAAGGAAGAAAGTGCTGCTGGGAAGACAATTTATTGAGAAATGACTACTTTTTAAGAACCCATCCTTCTCATTTTCCCTGCAGCATACGCATGGATAAAAATAGGCAACCGGCCTCGATAGCTGGTAAAGCTCTCAAACACTGAACAGATGTACTGCAACCTTCCTGGGCACCGTGCAAAGCCCTTCCTTCTCTCCAGAAACCCCTGAAAGGAGTGGGAGGAGAGCCATGCAGCGGATACGCTGTGGTTTCTAACTTCACCACTCTACGGATATTGCATTAGATGAGGGCAGAAGGGTTTTCCTTCCCCAGCCTGCTCTGTGCTTCAGTCTCAAAATCCACCTCGCCACGAGTTCACTGGTGAGGACTAGGGAAGAGCGAATGAGGCAGAGGGCAGCACCTGATAGCTTATCACCCGCCGTAACTGCGCCTGCAGAGACTTGTAGTCAGCGCAGCAGCATCCTGACAAGAAACATGGGGCTAGTAGGCTCAAGATACCACTGCTACTTGAGGTAGAGTGAGTCAGAGGGAAACTTCAATTTCCAGGCAGCTCGGTCAGTGCAGAGTCACAGAAAAGGAGCACTGGAAGGAGCCTCCAGAGCTCACTCCACACATGAATTCAGTGAGTGCTTTTGTCACAAGAACATTATTCACTCCTTCCTGCTTCCCTTTTATTTTCTTACGGTTCACAAACCAAACAGACGTCTACAATGACTAAAGAAGCAATTACGGGCACGTCACTGAAATACTGCACGGACAGAATTACTCCAGATCCACAGCACACCCTCGCTGCCTGCTGACAACTGCATGTGCTCCAGACCTGGCTCTGTTCCCACTGAAGCCGTACCGGCACGCACCCTGCAAGGTGGCGGAGCAGCACCATGCCGCAGGTACCATCAACACCTTGCGAGCCATGCAGGTGGATGCCGAGCCAGGTTTTCAAATGTGGGCAGCACGGTATCATTAGCCAAACCCACATAACTAATAACTGCGTGCCTGTCTTCGAGGCACTTCAACAGCTGGCCCCACTGAAGATATGATCTAGGACATCTGCTACGTGCATTTTGAGGGGCTCCTGAGCTAAATGGGTATGGAAGCTACTCACTGCAGTCTTTCCTGAGCAACTGAAATTCTGGCTTGATGTATTTTCACTTCCACGCACGCACACGACTCCAGCTGCTTGGCCTCAAATACAAATGTGGACATTTAAATCTCAGGCAAATGGAGATCCACACAATGCAAACATACATAATGTCATACAGGCATACACGCCTTTTAGCAACTTAGCAATTCATTGCAAAAGAAGAGTCTTTTTGGCTTTGTTTCAGGAAAAGGTATTGATCCTGACACCCAAACAGTATTTTTTCAGGAGAACAAAGTTATTCCCACTTGTCTACGTTTGGTGTTTTTTTTCTGGACAGATGTTTTGGCCTGAAGTGTTATACTGATTCCAGGTGTCTTTAGAGGTTCAGTGCATGCATGCAAGAAGAGAAGGGGCAACGTCCCATGTTCTCATAGCACTGCAATTGCTACTCCTGCAGGGATCTGTCCTTCTTTGTTGCTTTCCTTATCCCTTTACTTCCCCTCAAGGAATTACTCAGGTACGTGCAGGACAGCAGACGATGCATAAATCTCCCCCAGTTTCCAGCAAGTTTATTAGACATTTATTTCACATAAGTCAGAAAACTTATTTGGCTTTTTATTATTTTTATTTATTTTATTACAGAACAACATAAATCCCTCCTTCCTTTTCTGGACGAGCCAACAGGGCTCATTAAGCCTTCTGGTTCCCTCTGCTGCCATAAAAAGGTGCAGACTTTCTGAACGTGATCAGCTGCCGTACAGAGGCTCCGCTGCAATCTCAGAAAAAATTCAGAAGTACCTCCCTTCAAGAGCTGGAACCTCCTGCAGAATGGCACCAGTCTCTCAGTACTGCCAAGTCAAGGAGGGAACCAGTGGTGAAGGTCACCTCTGAGCAGAAAGGCTTCCAGTGACCCTCTGCTTTGGCCCCAACTCTTTGGAAATGACTAGACTTCAGAAGTGACAACTGTCTACACAATGCACAGGATGACAGGAATAGTCTGTCTCCACAAGAAAGATCAAGAAGTCAAAGCACTTGAACTTTTGCTTTCTACTAGGCTTCCAAGATACTCTCCTTGAAGACATTAAAGTCAGGTGCCCTGCTAACAAAGACATAGAGCTAGACACCAACAGACCTTCTCCTCACAGGCCCATCAGCCTCCCAAGACAGACTCACAACTAATGGGAACAAAGAAATTCCAACTACCCAGAATCTCTGCAGGGCTTCCACCTGGCAGAGCCCAGGGCTGCAGCAGGGCACTGAGCCAGGCTGGGCATGCCAGGAGAAGTGGCATTTCCATATGTGAATGCAATATCCACCCCTGCTTTACATCCCTTCCAGCTTCCCAAGAGCAAGGGGAAAAAAGCTCCGACAGTCAGGCAGCTGATGCTCCACCAGGAGAGGCGTCACATTGACTACTGCCTTAGCCAGCTACAGCTGCACCTACCCACAGGTGCTCTCCTGCACCAACAGTGAAGTGACTGGTAACCTCAACGTCCCCAGATGCACAAGTACAAGGTTGTTTTGTGCATGCTCAAGGCAGGTAACGCTTCCCAACACTGCGTTTACACATGTAAAACAGAGGCAAATTATCAGTCAGCTGACATCTTTTATCCAGCACCTCGAGGCAGCAAGACTGCCTGAAACGACTCCATGTTGAAGAATCATTTCGGTTCACCAGGAGAAGGCATCAGGCAACCTGATGGCAACAGACTACAGCATATTGGCTATATCTGGATAGTATCCCTTAAGCTGCTCTCAAAAACGGGTGGCATGCCAAAGCTGTGACATACTATACACTAACATGCCCATCAGTCATTCATTTTGAGATAGTTCAAGCGTGTGTGTTGTAAGGACAGCTTCCATCAACAGCAGCACTTGAAACACAAAGGCTGGTGGCACTGAAAATTGTCTAAGGAGGGAAGCACTATATGAAAGTGCAAAAATAAGAGATGTATTTCTCTGACAAGCACGCTCTGGGAATAGAAACTACAGTAAAACACGGTGATTAACAGAAGGATGTATGTATCTTTTCTAGGTCTCTCAATAACTTGAGAAGATACCAGGTCACAGACTCATTTAGTGGGTTGGGGTTTGGGGTTTTTTTGTTTTGTTTAAAAATACAGCTATACTGACTTCATTTGAACTCTCCCATTCTTCAACCACTAGATCCAACTAATACTGTATTTGACCTAAATGTAACTGAAGCAGCTTTCCCTCACAAGAATGACAAACCTAAGGAAGACCATTGTAGCATGTCCTCATTGGGTATCAGCAAGCAGAAAATTAGGGAAGGTTTACAGCAAGACTTGAGGCCATGAAACTGAATTCTGCTTTCATTACCAGCTGCTGAGTTTTAAGCTTGGACCTGCACCTCAGAGTCTGCAGACTGGGTAAGAGAAAAATCAGCCGGTATTTCCACGCTTCTCTGTAATTTGAAACCACTGAGACATATCTCAGGGTATAAATCACACCGCTCTATAAATAAAATAAATTATGATTTTGTACTCTTTGGAAGAAAGCTGACACCAAAGGCATGTAGCAAACGTAAGAAAAAATAAGCCTGGCTTGTGGCCCAAGCATACAAGACGCTCCCCCTTGTTCCCGGGGAAGAAACTCCACCACCACCATTAGTTGGCTATGCCCTTTGAGGCTTATGCCCACAGGTAGCCTACAATACACTAAACATCTGTCTGTATGTAGCACCTTCAGGTAATGAGGTAGATGTTTATTAACAGAAAGGGCCACCAGCAAAATTCCAGCAAGCTCATGTGAACAGGCGAGCTCCTATTCTCAGGTAATTACATGGTGAATCGTCCCAGTCCCAAGTCCACATCACATGGGTACCTATGACTGCTTCTCCGTGCTACATAAAAAGAAGTGTCCCACTTTTTAAATGCACACTTGTCACTTCTGTGAACTCAAGTATGACCTCTCCCTGGCACAGTCTTTTTAAAACAAAGCTGCTACATACATGTGAAAAAGCAAGTAACCCGTTACCAGAAAATACTTCATTCTCTATGAACCAATTATCCTCTGCAGCAAAAAGATCAGATAAACACAGATTTGAAAGTGTGTGGTTATGAAATGATTGAATGTATCATTTTGTAACAAATTAAAGATAAAACTGAACAATTCTTTCATTTCATAATAGGAAAGAAATCTTCTAACCGGCAACTGTCACTTAAAAGTCCCTTCAGAAACACCCTGTTCAGTTTCAAAGTGGGGACAAAGGTGCACTGTGAAGTGCTTTAAGAAATGTATTCCCTCCTATTCTGTATCCTCCCATTCACAATAATACATAGGGAAAGAGGCAGGACACATCTCAGAGCCCACCGGTACAAAACCAACGAGAGCTCTGCCGGCCAAAGACATCAGGATCCTTGGGGGTGCCTATAAACTACCACGTTTGAAGCCCAAGCTACAGTTTCCGCCAACTCTCCATCTTCTGTGACACAAGTGTGACTGTTAAGTGAGTTTACAAGAAATATGAATGAGCACATGAAGATCACCTCCTGAAATCCCTGCAAAATGGGTAGTTGCATTTCTCACCTAGTTGCTATGAAAAAGAGATTTGTGTGGTAGATTTCAATTAACTCTGGCTGGGGACTAGGCAAAAGAGAAGGCCACTGCAGAACTGCATTTCTGCAAGTGTTATGGATGCAGAAGATCTAGGAGAAACTCTACCATTTTCCCACATGGAGAGGAAGGCTGGTGGCAAGCTGAACCTTTGCTGGGTATTGGCAAAGTGACACAGGAGTGTGCCGAATGACAGCAAGAAGGAAAAAGCTTTCACCAACCCAACCCCAGCTTGAAGCCCTTCTCATCCCTCCATCCCTAGGGTTTGGTCACAGTAACAAGTAACTCAACAGCTGAATAAAGCATGGAGTCTACTTGCTGTCTCAGCAGCCCATCCTGTCCCATGGCTTGCTCGGTCCTCCCCTGGGCCTCCTCACCATGTTTGGACACCACACAAGAGGCCACCACGAGACAGTTGCCTTTCTCAGTGAAATCAAACCCTTCCTAGAGGGTACAGTGCTCAGGCAAGCACTGACAGCCTCCTGGACAAATTCAGTGCTGTTAAAAAGATGACAGACCTCCACCAAGACCTCAACTCCATTATTCACAGTCCCACAGGGTAAAACTTGGGGGCAAAGCCTTGACGCCCGCAGCACTTTTCCCACCAGTCAGTCCCCGTGGTTATCAGGGAGGCACAAAATACTGGTCCGCAAAATCAGAGCACCGGCCACTCGCGTGCTGCTAGATGATGAATGGAGAAACCCGCTCCCATCATTTTCAATTAACGAGCCCCATTTTTATTTCTCTGCAGATCATCCCAAGGGAACAGGGTAAGGCTACCAACCTCCTTGCAGGGAGGAGGTTTAGCTCAAATGCCCCGCATCCAGTTGTTTGCAGCACTTAATTCCAAGAAAGCCACAATTAATTGTGCTGCAGTATCAGTAAGCACACTGGTTAGACCATTAGAGCCCATTATTTTCCCTACAAGACATTACGTTACTACATTATTGATGCAACTGTCCAAGTGTAATGAAGCAGTACTTTGCATCCTTCTTTCTACCCAACACCAAGCTCACGGTGCTACAGCACCAATGCCAGATTTATTATGGGTCTTTTTTCCAGTAGGTCAAAAATTCCAGCTGACAACCTAAAAAGCATCTGCACCAGAAGTTAAACACCTGTCCTTAATCAAATGCAAATGCTTGAGTTTCTACTTGATACAATGCAAAATTACATCTATTTCTAAATACTCTGCTTCTACAGTGAATATTTTTACCTCATCTGGACAGACTATTTTCAGAAAGGCATTCAAGAGAGATTAAGCCAGAATGCAGTAAATTAGCGAGCCGCTTACGCAAATAACTGAACTTCTTTGAAGTTAAGGGAGGGGGGCGGAAAGCAGCTATATCTAGAGGGTCACCACTCCTAACACAGAGAGCACATATGAAAGCCAGGAAAGGAAGATTTGCTCATGTCAAAACCGCAGAAGAAAACCTACAGAAGTTATCACCAAAGGAGCTTAAAACAGTAGATCATTCAGTCCTGCGGATCTTAAGTCATTCACGGGACTGCTGAAACGAATAAAGTTTATCTGTGTGAACAATACTGCAGGATGGAGCCTCTGTTTGCAGAGCGCCCAGTCAGCGGGGAATGGTCCTGCAGCTCAGAGGAAGGCCAGGAAACACCCATCACATCTTGTGCAATGCCTGGGAAGGCCATCCAAGCAAAGCTCGGGCTAAAATACGAAACACTACTTCCTCTGCAATTATTAGTAAGACAGTAATAATATCATCTTTAGAAACACTCTCCTTCATGCGCATAACCCCAACAAATTGCTACCCAGTCATTCCCTGCAGTACACAGTTCCACAAACCCCCAGTAAGCTGCAAAAGAGAGAGGGCTCTTTGGTGTTGTTTTAAATTTACTCGCTTTCAGTTTCATTTAATCGTCTTGCATCCTGGCTCTCTGCAAAAAATTAGGGGGCTGATCAGCTCCCACTTTGCCACTCACTCTCTTGCACGGTGCAATTACAGCTTCTCCTGAGTGCCTTCTTTCTGGACCAAATAATGCCACTCTGGTTGACTATCGCCACACTGAAATACTCCCCTTGGGACCCCCAACTTTCATTATCTTTTCTGCCATTTGCACTATTCTTTCTCTTTCTGGAAATGAGGCTACCGAAACCGAACTAATTACTTCAGGCTCAGAGGATGTTTTATGGGGGTGCTGAAGCATTCTCATTTTTCCCTCTGCCACAGCCAATACCTGTGTGTTTGTTTAAACAATGGCAATTATTTCAGTGTATCTGTGCAATGCCAGCAGCACTGCCAGTCTTCAAGGGGAAGAAAATCAGAACTCACCCCCATGATGCTCCTCTCAAGCCACAGTCAAGGGGAGCAGTAAACTAAGAAGTCCTCATTTTCTCAATCTCTTGCTCTCTTACCCCCAAAATGTTTGGTTTTTTTTTTTTTTCCCAGGGGCTTATCCAACTCAGACTCTACCAGACCACAAACAGCTGTGATTCCCAACCCGAAAGAACCCAGTGTGGCCAGAGCACCTTCATACCCTACCCGGGGGTGTCCCAGCAGCAACGTGGGGAATACGCAATATGGATTGCACAAGCTGCCCGTGGGCCTTGCAAGCTCCTTTCCACGGCACAGGTCTCACTCTGCTCAGCAACTGGCTTTGTAGCCAGTTTTGCAGTTTGGGTGTGTTTGCATGAGAAGCAGCTATTAAGCAGGCAGCAGCATTCCAGGTGAACTCCCAGGGAATCCCAAAGCATTGCCCTAGGTTGGGCAAATCAGAGCCATCTAATCTCGAGGTGACAAAGGGAGGGTAAGGGTGGCAGGGTCCCTTCCAAAGGAAGCCCTTTGCTGTGGCTGTGCCTCCGAATGAAAGAGAAGGCACCTGCAATAGCAGCCAACGCCTGAGCACCCAGGGCCAACCCAAAACCTTAGAAAACACTTTGTGACTCACCAGCTCCTGCCTCACGTCGACACAGCCTCTAATTAAAGGTGTCTCGATAGAACCTCACCAACCCTGATAAGGCGGCGTTTTCCCACCCATTTGATAACTGGGTCTTTCCACAACCTCAAGCTCTGTCTCTGTCTCAAGCCCTTCTCTCCCCATGACATCCCTGGTCAGCCGAGAAGAAGCAGAGCCGGCAGACATCAGCATCTCCATCTGCTCTGGCGGTTTGATGGCTCTCATCACCACAGGTCTCCTTACAAAACCCGCCAGTTATCCCACACATACGCAGTTTCCATGTGCCGAAGAGAGGCAATAGCCCAAATCCTTCCTGAAAATCAATTCGACTATCTGTATGCTTAAGGGGGAAATAAGCTTTGGGTAGGGTATTTTTCTCTTGTTGTATTTAATCTCGCTTTAGAAGTATTCAGCCACCACAGTTTAAACTGCTGATGTGTGTCAGTCAGACAGCATCACCGACTTACCTACCTTGGCTCCCAGCTTTCAGCTGCCAGAACATCGCTACTTAATTCCAGCACCCTTTGCATTAGATGGGTGTTTATCTTATTCCTACACTTAAACCCATGAAGTAGTCGAAATTACTCTTGCTTGTCTTACCTGTGGTTTACCAAACATGCTCTTTAAGACGGAAGGCAAGGCATCGTATTCATTCACACAGGTGGGAATTTTTCATTAAAAACAGTCTGCACGTTGCTGCTGTCAGCCCCTGCATTCGCTTGGCTTGCAAATGGCCCAAAGCCATTTGATTCACAAGACAATTTCTTTGTGAGTGCAGTGGTGTAAAGAACTAGTTAACTGGTAAAGCACAACAGCAAAGCAACAGTAGGTCCTTACTATCGATGGGGCATTGTGTTTGGGGTTGTGGGTTTTTTCCATGTTAAAGGAATTGCCTATTCTGAAAACCCTCCTCCTCGTTCAGGCAGATAATTAAACTGAAGTTCTTATTTTTAAAATCTCATTTACTTTTGAAAACATACGTTACTGAACTACTTTTAGGATTTTTCTTATGTGGGCCAATGGAAATAGGCTAGCTAGTTAGCATGCAGGCTTACAGGCTGTGCTAGGAAGAGCCCACTTTCCAAACTTTAAGCTGAACACCATCAATCAGTAAAACCATGACAGAAAAAACTTCCTTTCAAGTTATAACTAAGTATCTGCAGTGAGGTACTCATATCGATCTCTAGTTTTGAAAAAGCTTATTTTTAGCAAAACTAAATCTGGGCCTACAGCTTTGACTCAAGAGTTTCTCTAATTTGTCACTGCAGTGAGAGGTTGTTGCGGTGTTTGAGGGGCTGCACTCACCACCGAAATCAAGCGAGGACTACAGGATTAGGTTTAACAATACCGTTGGAATATCTTATATCATACATCACTCCACACAAAATGTACACTAGAGAAGTGAAATAACACCAGCAGCACTAGGATAATTTTTCCTAAGTATTGAGTTTTGTGACCCTTATCTTATAAGCATCAAGAAAAGTAACAGAATCAGAGATTCTGCATCTAGCCCCTGGCAATTCTGCTCACTATACTGTAACCCAGAGCAAAATAATACACCTACCCAGACTTAGAGTGAATAATTCGGTGAAAGTCATTTCTGTGATACACTAGCATGCACAAAAATGCTCCTGTATTAAAAAAAAAAAAAAGTCTTCTTAGCATCCTCCACAAAAAGCATTTCGGTGAGCACCTAAAATGACTCCAACCTTTGAAATCTCTCTCCTTTTTCATAGAATGGTTTGGGTTGGAAGGTACCTTAAAGATCATTGCATTCCAGCTCCCCTGCCATGGGAAGGGACACCTCCCACCAGACCAGGTTGCCCAAAGCCCCATCCAGCCTGGCCTTGAATACTTCAAGGGATGGGCTCCCTACAGCTTCTATGGTAAAGGACTTGCAGCTCTGTTAGCAGCACTTCCTACCAAAGGGCTGGGAGTCCAGCATCAGCCCCTGGGACATCTGGCTGACCTCTCTGGTGGCAGCTTGTCTTGCTAACAGCCACATCCTCTGCTTTGAGGTGATGGAGAAGCGAAGATACTCTACCTGGGGCAAAGGACCTGCAGCCTAGGGACTGGATATGGCCCACAGCCCCACAACTTCTATTTTCCCAAATCCCTGCTGTGTAACATCCCAGAGAGGAGTTGGCAAGGCTTGCTCAGCCCTCTGCAAGGAAAAGCCGACCTTCCCCAGTTTTAGCTCCTTGTTCACAGCCAANCAGACCAGGTTGCCCAAAGCCCCATCCAGCCTGGCCTTGAATACTTCAAGGGATGGGCTCCCTACAGCTTCTATGGTAAAGGACTTGCAGCTCTGTTAGCAGCACTTCCTACCAAAGGGCTGGGAGTCCAGCATCAGCCCCTGGGACATCTGGCTGACCTCTCTGGTGGCAGCTTGTCTTGCTAACAGCCACATCCTCTGCTTTGAGGTGATGGAGAAGCGAAGATACTCTACCTGGGGCAAAGGACCTGCAGCCTAGGGACTGGATATGGCCCACAGCCCCACAACTTCTATTTTCCCAAATCCCTGCTGTGTAACATCCCAGAGAGGAGTTGGCAAGGCTTGCTCAGCCCTCTGCAAGGAAAAGCCGACCTTCCCCAGTTTTAGCTCCTTGTTCACAGCCAAACACAATATATTAGCAACGGTACTACAGCCCAGCAGTGTTTATTCAAGACTACCTCTGGGCCAGAAGAACTGCGGGATGCAAAGTTTCCTCCAATTATTTGACCGCCTTGAAAATGCAAATGCATTCACCATCCCTCTGCTGCAACCCCAGCCCTGCTCACTTCCCCCACCTGGGAGCAGTATTTCATGGCAGTGCAATTTAAAAGCGGGGTGGTTTTATTAATTTTAAAGCCTCGGACTCTCACAGGTCCAGGTGCTACTCCGCAGCACTCAAAAGACAGAAACCCAGTCCTTGAAGAGGCCTCTTCTCCAGTCTTCTCAGGGGTTCCTGTTTGCCTGATGACTCAGGAGCCTGTCCTGAGACCTTCATGGCCACGTCAAG
Organism: Pedionomus torquatus; assembly: GCA_013398155.1. Taxonomy (NCBI): domain Eukaryota; kingdom Metazoa; phylum Chordata; class Aves; order Charadriiformes; family Pedionomidae; genus Pedionomus; species Pedionomus torquatus. The sequence goes on from VZRU01012179.1 coordinate 320,804, forward strand.
TCCATGTGCTGTTCACAGGAGCAAGATCTACCCATGTAAGGGCTCTGGAAGCAGGCTCCAAACTTGCTGACCCAAAGGTATTACCCATCCCTCCTGGCTTGGCTGCGATGCCTCCGAGTGCTCCTATCTCCTGGCGAGCATCCTGCCTCCCACACATCCTGCACCACTGATCCCTCACTGCACTTTCACTTTCAGCTGCCTTACAACAGCGGGCAGGGGGGAGAAAAAGAGCTTATAACTCTGCTCTGTGCTTTCGTAGACTGCATCAACAGTATATTCAGTATCAGCAGTTCCATACACAGTGTCAATATGCGTTACTGCCTTAAGCACAATGGTAGGAAGAGCCCCGTCCCCAGGTGTCATGCCAGCACAGTCCCCACCAAGCAGATCTGTTATGCTTGCTGGTAACAGACAGCTGACCACCAGCAAGCAGATTTACACCGGATCTGTGTAACAGCCACCGGGAGCAGAATCTGGACCAAAATTTTCAAACAAGTGGGATACCATTTAACACAGTGGTTTTCAATGGCCTGGAACCAACTGGGGTGAACAAGTCCTTCCACCCTTACCCGCCTCTACCAGCTCAGTTCAGCAGGGATGTGATCACCTGCCCCGAGGCCTGTTGCTACAAGTGGCCTAATTTTCTTCCTGTTCCTTATTACCGATCTGGTATTGTTTAAGTCAAGTCAAAGCTGATTTCTTTTCCTCACCAGTGACAAGCCAAGAGAATCCCCGTGGGAAACTGCAAGTGTCCACAGCACCTTCTCAGCCCCCAAGCTGGTCCACATGTTTACCGCAGGATGCCAACAGCCCTTTTACAGTACCATAATATAAAACCTCCTGGGTTGTTTCCAGGAGGAATTACACACACACACACAAAAAAAAAAAAAAAAAAAAAAAAAAAAAAAAAAGAAAAACAAA
>VZRU01012180.1:760-44743 GCA_013398155.1 Pedionomus torquatus
ACATACTTAAATAGTTATATTTTTCTCATTAGCATATGATACACAGACCTATAAAATGCTGATACGCCAAGCCACTGGGACTGCAGCTTGTAGGCAAACATGAGGGATCTCACTGGAATGGAAATGAGGAAGCAGCATAACTAGAGCAAGCCCATACAACTTTTCATTTACCTAAGGTAAAAAAAAGGCATTGCTCCACCTAGAAAAGAGTTTTTTAACCAAACTGTTTGCAAGTCAGCATGCACTGTTTTCATATTAAATGTAAACAGGATTTGCAATATTAACATTAAAATTTAGTCACAGCTGAATTTGTTAGGAAAATCAATAATCCTAATATCCTTACCTGGTGTGGGATAAAATAGTCAGCCCATTAGTACTCATCCTCCAGTATATGGAGAGGAAAAGTTCTCTTTGCTACAACTGAGATACAAAGACCTAACACTGGGCAAAAATAACATTCAGATATAAAATAAAATCACTTCACATTGTTCTCAGTGCCTAGTATCACAAAGCTTTCTAAATGAGCAAATAAGCAGCAAAACCGCACAAAACAGATACTAATTCAAGTTAAGAAAAAAACCTAAAATCATCAATAAAGCACTGGACAAAGTTCCTTCAGAGAGACATTTATTTCCCAAATGGCCAAGAAAGGGATCTGCTTATCAGTCCCCTCCAAGAGTAATGACTTCCTCACCTCCTACATTAGTGCCCTCCCAGAAGTGTTTGACTTTATCCCATCCCTTAGCTCTTCAACAGGCAATTGCCCAATACCTGCTCATTAAACTCCCAATGACTCTTACATGAATCCTACCTGATGCTGCCTGTGCTCTGTGTTGAGATTTTATTATTTTTTTTTCCCAGGTCAGTATTAAAGGGATAGTATACTAGGAAGACTCTAATTCTCTTCCATGGTATGTTATATTCTCAGATTTGCTCTTCTAGGGGAAAAAAAAAATAAATGTACGATTGCTTTGTCATACTTGGCTTTAGGTACTATTTTGATGGAATAATACTCAGGTCAGATGACATTATAAAGAATTAAAAGGAAAGCAAGAATATAGGTGAAATAAAACACCCATCACCCAGTAATTTATTTATATTAACCTCGACAAAATTATAAAACACTTTTCCTATTTTTCCTTAAAATTGGAAAAAGTTATTTAAAAATTAGTTTAAGATGAAGCTAATGAATATATGAAAGTAAATTCAATAAATTACTGGATCTAATAAGCATATGATAATATGTTACTTGAGGTAACTGAACTTCAAGGTAGTCTGAGTTCTGGAAAATGACCTTTGTTTATCCAAATACTATTAGTACTCTACAAAAGTAGAAATGTGCTTCATTATATGAATGATATTCCTGAAAAAGTTTCCGATTTCATTCTGTGAAAGATCTGGTCCACTGGGAAAAAATAAAAAAAAAAGTGCATTCTACACTTATTAATGTTCTTCATTTCTTTCTATCTCCCTATATCTTGGCAAACTGTAGGCCTGTAATGCCCTTTATAACCTTTTTTAGCTCAGTATCATGCAGGCAGGTGTATTGATGAATATTTGGATGTAATTAATGCAAGTAACCTAGTCTTAGTAATGCATAAAAATCTATAGATTTTCTGTTTATTTTTGATGTGATTGCAATTTTGTATTTTAATAAAATTTCTTCAGGCTTTTTCCAGATTTTCGTAGTTCAGAGGCATTCTACATATGAAATTATTCAGAAAAAAAATCTAAAAAATATTTTTTTAAAGAAGTAGTTGTTCATAAAGTAAATACTCCTGCAATATAGTAGAAATATATGGGTGGGGGTGGGAACCACATATTTTCAGTGTGTACATCTCATGTGTACACAAATGAGTAGGCATTTTAATAGGATAAGTGGTAAGGTAAATGTGGAAATTTTCTGCTTCCCTGATTAAAACCCTTAAGTGTTTTGGAACTGGATTTCTGGCAGACACTGTATCAATGTATAATAGATTTCGGTATACACATTATTTGTTGTTAACATTGTGACATATTTCCTAAAGCTGACCTATTTCAGATATTGCAGTATAGTACAAATATATTTATTTCCAATATTTTAGTGAGTTGACTGTCATATAATACACAATAATAAAGACAAAACAAGAAGGAAGAGGCCCCCTTTTAAAAATCTGGTATTCTATATCTGATTCTTCTGATTCTTGCTCTTATAAACTATCTTCTTAATCTTCATATTACTCTATAGCAATCTCCAGAAAAGTCATGTCTTGGCTGTTTTCTAGTATCAGAAGTGTACTGCAATTAAAAAAAACCACACAACTAAACTAAACCAAAAAATGGAACTGCCCAATCCTTCAGTATACATTGCATTGCACTTATTAAAATAGACATAACACTGACTGAAGGACTGAGTACTAGAACATTTTTTTCTGTTTTTGTACAGTTAAACAAAAAATTAAATCTGAAGTTTGGCAAGTAGACTTTACTCTGTCAATTCAAAGATTTATTCAAAAATGTATTTATTAAAAAAAAATATTTACCTAAATGTCTTGTAACATATAGGTAACATTGTAACATAAATTATAACATATACTGTCTGTGTTTATGTCTTCTCGTATTAATGTTTATGAGATTTTTCTCAGTAATATGAATTGTCTTGCCCTGAGTGCAAATGCACTTGCATCGTTCTAATGGATTGTAGGAAAATTTAATTTGCTTATTCCCAAATTTGTTCTTTAAGAAGTTGATTGCATGAGTGGGCATCAGAGAGAGCAGGCTGATGTTTTTGCACTGACTGCTGTGTGCCAGTCCTTGGGTTCTCCAAAGGTGAAGGAAGGGAGGAGGAGAGGAGTATTCATGAAGATTAGACATGTTTCTTCAGAGTGGGAGACTATTCTAAAATTTTAGAGCCTATGACTAGTACAAGTCAAATATGTAACTCAATGAAGGACAAATCCAGACAGAGAGTTTTCTGAGGGGAACCCAAAGTTTTTCAGGGAGGTGAGCAGTGATAAACCCCCCCTCCCATCCCTCAAGATATGAAGGAAACAAGCTGATGCTGCACACTGTTGGAGAAGGAAGTCTACTGAATGGAAGCTTTGGAAACCTTCAAGTCTTTGTACAACAATATTGTAGTATTTCTCTGTAAAATACCATTAGAATTATTGGCTAACATTACTACAATAAATTCTGTCACATTGAGGTTTGTAAACAAGTTTCCTTTAAACACTGATTTATTATATAAGCAGAGAGACACAACTGTTGTTTAAGATCTTACTTGTTTCACCAGACACATTTGGAATTGGAAACTCTTCCTGCAGCAAGGCACAATTTTTATTTAAGGTCTAACTTGCCTCACTGGTCACATTTGGAAGATGTTTCTGTCTGCACTGACTCTGCTGCCTTCCTGGTAAATAATGGTCTGGCTCCCTTGAAATTGCTTGAGCATCTCTGCATTCTCTGTGGAGTTCTCTGGAATTAAATTAGACCTTTCCTTTTCCACTTTTTTCTTTCTTTCTTTTCCCCTGCTGGTTTTAATTAAAATACTGAACTAAGAAGTAACTCTGTTTTTCTTTCCAATTCAGCTGTTGCCTTGGACCGCTTACGTAGCTTATTTGAATAAGTTAATGAAGACTCCAATAGCAGACGCAGGACAAGGCATATGGCGGAGATTAACTGAGAAAAGTCACATTCTAACTCTCTAGTTTGCCCTGAGCAGGAGAAAGGTGAATGTCATGATGTTCACAGATGAAAAGGATCACCCAGCTGCCTTTAAAGCAGGGTGTGCTAGAGCGTGGAAGTGCAAATAGATAATATCTGTTATTGCACTTCTTCTGTTGTAATGAAGAAAGGTATCTGTGTATCTTACTAACTGTAAACAAAACTCCCCAATATTTCAGCGGCATTGGGCATGCTGTTAGTGCTAACAATCTATCTGAATTTCTATCAATCTATCTGAATTTCCATAATATGCCCTCTGTTGATACTGGTTTACAGCTTAGACATGAGATAATATAAATACTGCCTTGTCTACTTCTACAAGTTTTTCTCTTTGTGTCTTTGAAAAAAAAAAAAAAAATCTGAGTGAACTCTTAGCCAATGTATATGGCCTTACCTCTGAACAGATTCAAGAAAATGTCATACTTATAATATTATTATACATTATTCTAATTTTTTTTTTTTAATAACATAATACATAGTAAATTGAAGAAACTGTGGCACAGTTTCATTCCACTCAATAAACTGTTATAAGGCAAAATATGGCTAGTTGGAATCCCTTTTACAAAGAAAATATTTCAGTATGTGAACTTTTCTCTGTCTTACAAAATAATAACTACTGGGCCAGAAGATGTCTTCAATATATTGCTCTAAAGTATATTTCACTGAAATATAGCAATACTTAGTTCTACTTTCCCTTGAGTATTTATGTTTTTTTTTCATGAGAACTTGAGAACTTCTTTGCTGAGTCGGACCAAAATTCCGATGTTGTAATGACAATAGTGGCAAGAAGCAGATGACCAGAGCGCTGGGGGACAAGTGAGGTATATTTTATACAGAAAGATCAATGTTCCCCCAGTGCACTGTTTTGGTAATCTTTGGCTAGTGCTTCTGATTAACTGATATCAATGGACCTATTCTTCACATATTTTTCTCTTTGACTCATTCATCTTTCTTTATAAAAATGAGTCTCATAATTATACTTTTTGAAAAGTGCCTTTTTATTTGTTTGATTTTTTGTTTTGTTTTGGTTTGTTTTTATATTTATGTTCATAGTCTATTGCTGCCAATTTTTATTAGAACAGCTTAGTTCAGCTCTGACATGTAGATATCTACATTGTCCCTGGGCAAATCCAAGTAGCTGATGGTTCTTTACTGACTTCATCTTTCCTTATAAAGAACGTCCCAAAATTCTGTCATTCTCAGGCAAGATTGCAGCTTTTCTTATTATATCCATTAAGAAATAATCATAAAGCTCATCATCCAAAACAAACAAAAAAATGCTCCTAAATGAATATTTTGGTAAATATTTTTTGAAAAAAAAAATCTTAAAAATAAATATGAAGGGAATATTTTTATGAAAAACGAGGAAGTTTCACAGTTTCACTATAAACAATATGAACAGAGCAGTTTAAATATGCCCTGCAAATTGCATGGCTTTCTGTGAGGAGGGAGGATAGCTTTCAGTCAGCGTATAATAAGCAGTAACACATGATTTATATTGTGATAAACATTAAAAAGTTTGTATGGTTAACAGTGAGCTAAATTTAAAATAAGATTCCATGAGGTCAGAATAAGCCATTACAAAAAGTAGTGCTTTTTTAATACACTTGCTAGATTTTAAAAAATCCTGAAAACAGGACGTTCTCTTGTTAATATTAAAGCTACTTGTCTGGAATATACTCCAATAACAAGGGACTTAGATTACAGGTAGGATGTGAAATGGCATCTATGCATATACAGACATAAGATTGTAGCTGGACAACTTTATTTTTGTTGAAGGTGAGAGCACTCTAAGCATCTGGGCAACAAAATACCTTTGAAATATTATAGTAATGTCCTAGAATTTGCCTCCAAACTAATTTCTTTACCACACCATGGGAGTTAAATTGAAACAAGCTTATTATTAAGTTTGCTATTTGTTCTGATACTAGCCAATGAAATCTCAGAGGAGTATCTCATGTCCAGCACTTATGAAGGAGATTAATTTTAGGGCACATTTCACATTAGAACAATTTCAGATACCTACTGCAGATGTGCAGTACAGAAAAAAAGATCCTTCCAGATGGTATGTTACAATGAGTACCCAGACCCTTCTCCTGGAGAAAAGATAAGTGGTTGCAAAAGATGTGCACAAGTTGATGATCTGTGGCATCAGGCATAATGAAGCAGTTGCGGGAAAGATGGTTGCATGCAGAATGATGCTCCTGTTGCAGACACCACAGATAATGAGGTACCATGGAAACTGATGAACTACAAAAGCAGAACTCTGCTTTAGTCCCCACCCTCCAGCACTACAACCAAAGCCAGATATGAGGCTTTAAATATTGTATACAACTATGAACAAGGTGTGCAAGTAGAAAATGTACCAGCAGGACACAGTGGATACCAGAAACAGGAATGCCCAAGTTGTCTTTTCTTTCATCTCATCAGTTAGAGGAAAACATACAGCTAGAAAGAGATTTATAATGCAAATCAATTTCTGGCTTTGTGGCTGGTGCTGTTGTGAGGGTTTTGGCTTTTATGACAACAGGACATTCATCAGTGACTGTAGCCTACTTGGGAAGGATGTGATCCACCTGTCTAGAAGAGGCAATGGAATCTTTTCCATTGGCAGGCTGGCCAACTTGTTGAGGCAGGCTTTAAACTGAAGGACTTGGGGGGAGTGCAAGAAGGTACAAAAGTGGCAATAATCATACCACTGCAACCAATTGGGGAATAAACCAGGCAAACCAAAGCAGTGACAAATGCTCCTTAACTGCTTCTGAAGATGTGAACCAGAAGATCAGCCCTCTCAAGTGTATGTATACCAGTGGAAGCATCTTGGAATAAGAGGAACTAGAGCTCTTTGCCCAGTCAGAAAGTTATGATCTCATACAAATAACTGAAATATGGTGGGACAATTTACACGAATGGAAGAAAATGTTGGATGGTTATCAGCTGTTTCATAATGGCAGGCAGCAGAGGAGGAGCTGCACTTCATGTTAAGAAGAACTGTGAATGTACAGAAGTCAACTAAGGCAATTGTGGAAGCCCTATCAAATGCCCTTGAGTCAGTATGAGACGGGTTGTGTCCAAAGAAGATCTTACAGTAAGCATCTGTTACTAACTTCTAAACCAAGACAAAATACCCAAAAAGCAATATTTGGGACTCTTAAGCTAGCTTTGAGTCACAAAACCTGGATCTTATGGATGAGTTCAACTACTTAGACATTTGTTGGAAGAACAATATAGCAGCTCACATGTCATCCATCAAGCTCCTGAAATGCATAGGGGACTACTTCATCCTACAAATGTTAGATTTGTCAACCAGGAAGGAGACACTGCTAGATTTGCTAGTGGTCCTGCAAGGCCACTCTCCATAATCTTTGAGAGATGGAGATCAGGGGACATCCCAGAAGACTAGAAGAGGGCTAATGTCACCCCTATCTACAAGAAGGCCTTAAAGGACCATCCAGGAAACTGTAGGGCTATCAAACACCTGTCTCTGGGAAAGTCAAATGAAGCTCATGACTGGGAAAAGACAGCATGGATTCATGATAGAAAAATTGTGCTTGACAAACCTGACTTCCTTCTATGGCAAAATTTAATGCTCTGTTGATATGGGGCAAGTGGTGGACATCGTCTGCCTGAATTTATCCAATATGTCGATACAGTTTCCCACAGCCTCTTCCTAGAGAAACTGATGCATTACAGCCTAAACAAGTGTTCTATGTTGTGAGCGGGGAATTGGCTGACAGAGCACACAGAGAATGTGGTGGAAAATAGTTTATTTTCGAACTGGCAACCTGTCACAAATGACCAGTAAGAAGCTTTAGCTGACAGCAGCAGGAAAAGTGAGCATATTCATACCTTGTGCTGATAGCATGCTAGTCCTGGCTCATTACAGTGTATACTGACAATTAATAGTCCTGCTTTCAAGACTGTATAACATAAAAGATGCTTAAATAAGAGTGTCCTAAGGATTTGAGAATTACAAGCATGTTACAATCTGAACCTAAGAAGGATGATAAAAGAAGTTTTTATCTAATTCTTCTTACCTAAGCTAAGCATTAGAGATGATTAATTAGAGATGATCCATCCATTAAAGATGGACCTAGAAAGACCTACAGCTCAATGGAACAATGTGATTTATTTATTGTTTTTCTGATTTTTGTTTTCTGATTTCTTTCTGGTTTAAATTCTTCATTACTTGGATTTTACTCACTTTAAGTCTTTGGCAGTTTATTTTGAAGAAGAAAAGGGACTTTTGTGCTAGAATTCAAATGACTTGCAAAGTCTCTCTGCCTGAGACAATGAATCAATCTCCTGTGTAGTCTTTACTCCTGTTTAAGATGGCTGTACTGCAAAATATTTCCATGATACTAGAATGCACAATAGTCTTGGCATGATGTTATCAGCTACCTAGTACTCCAAAATGATGCTAAAACACATGAAATCAAGTATCTGGCACAGATCCTTTTCTAGTATTTCAGAAATATTTGAGATCTGCTATTTGATATGTCTCTCTTGAATCATAGATTCACGTCACAGTTCTCAAACTATAAGGATGGTTAAAACGTGACAGAAAAGCAAGGAAGAGAAAATGTATTAAAATTGTTTTTGTGCTTTCAAGCTTTATCAGAAAGTAATGTTTCTATCTAAAGTGGAAATCAAATGTATGTTTCAGGACAAGTTAAACATGATTAGTATGTTTAGTAGGATTAAAGCTGGTGATATTTGAAGCATTCAAATGTTACTAAAGTTACTGTAGTTCAATTTTGCATGGTCAAGTAAGTGATGCTGGAAGAATTTAAAGTAACGTATGTGTTGTTGGGACACAGGGAATATTGAAGGAAACACAAGAAAGCACAATGACACCTTCAGTGTAACAGGAGGTTAAGCAATCACCTAGGCAAAAAGCATTGTGATTGTTGATTTTGTTAATGACCTTTGTGCCAAGGGCAGGCATATGTCTTTTGAAGCAGTAAGAGTTTTACTGATAGAAGGCAATATATTCAGGCTAACGTGGGTTTCAAGTCACTTTTACCTGTGAGTATTATGATTTGTATCTTTTGTTTAAAAAAATATCCTTGATTATTAGATGGATGAGCATCATTATTAGCTATGCAAAGTGCAGAACCATTCTTTTAAAATTAAAGTTTGACCTTTATAAATTCTAAAATGGTAAATACACAGATATAAAAATATATTTCTAGTTACATCAAGTTCAAATGTATCACCTAAAAGTTGATGTCTCCTTATGACATATTTCTGTTCCAGTCCTTATTTTAAATTTTCAAGGCTAATATAATGTCAGTAGAACTAGAAACACTAAGAAGATTCTATTTTGATTTATTAGAGTGAGCTTGTAATTGTGCAGTGGATTTTGGTTTTCATTTGGTTTAGGGTTTATTGTTAATTTTTGGTTTATTGTTGTTTTAAGACTGGGTTTGGGTTTTGTTCTTGTTTTTGTTTTGTTTTGTTTTGTTTTGATGGTGTTTTTTTGGTTTTTTTTTGTTTTTTTTTTTGTTTTGTTTTTTTTTGATTTGTTTTTTTTTTTTTTTTTTTCCCACCTTAACAATCTTATAACTTTTTTCCCATCTTTCTTTTATGTTTATTGTTTCAGTTTTGGTTGTAGTCTTTCTTGGGGCTTTAGGAGGTCTTCCCTGTATTTTCTTTTTCTATAGTCACTTATTAGAAATGAAAAAGATTTTTACTGTTGCTCTGATGTCCTGGAGAAGAATATATGGTCCAGTGTGAGGTAAAGATAAGATCTAATAAACATCATGACGTTTGCTGCTATGTATTCATCAAGCAGACAGGAAAAGTATGCAGAACCACCATGTTTTATTTATGAAATAAGATAGGCCTTTTATTTATGAAATAAGATAGGCCTTTTTTACCCCACACTGGTTTAAGAAGCTTTATTAACATGGCCAAACTCAATGTCACTGTTATAGAAATTACTTGCTTGACTGGACCAGATAAATAAAGAAGAGATGCTGGGAAAAGGTACTAGTGACATATTTCTTATACAACCATCCATGCTTTTCTTTTGCTGGCCACCAGGGCTATTCACAATCTAAAAAATCCCATGACAGTACTGGGTTCATGGGTTTGCAGTTATCTTTCAAAGACATAGAAATAATGTACTGAAAACCTTCATCAGCATTTGTGATACAGACAAATTGCTTTGTGATTTTTCATGAAAACTGGAATCATGCTTTGAGCACTTGATAACTATTTTATGGTTACTTCAGTCTTCATTACCAGTAGAACATTTTGAGGAGACATGGAAAGATATGGAGATATGATTTCCAGGAGATATGGAAAATATCCCCTGAGTCAACAAATCTCCTTTGTTTTCCATTTATGTAATTCTGAAAATGAGGAATGGGCTGCTGTCCTTTTTTTCTGGGAGCTCTGAACTCCTCTGAGATGTACTTCTGCTGCAATACCTTTCTTTTTTTCTGACTTGACTGAAACGGTATGGGCCCACTGGAACTGTGATCCTCCAGCTCAGGCATTGTGTGGGCCCACTGGAGCTCTAATTCTCCAGCTGAAGCATAGTTTGATAGTTTTAACTCAGTGCATCATTAAGGATGCAATGAGGTTTTTTTATTAGCCCATAGACCAGAACGTGGTTACTAGATGATTTTTTGTGATAAATTTGTGTTTCCTAAGGAACGTGTTATGTAGATAATTTTTAGTGATACAGGTGCAGACAAGAAAGAACAAACCAAGTCCCCACCACAGATCCTGGATCTCTAGCTAGACAACCATGAAAAGGAATCAGCCACCTGTGGAAAGAACTGTGGGGACTGGCACATAGACAGAATGCATATGTATTAGCTGGCATACAGATGCATAATCTATAATGTTCAAAAAGCCCATCCACACAATGAATGGACGAACACATTAGGTGGAGTGATCTCCCGTGTTCCCAGCACTGAATAAACATACCTCTTCATAACTTGTGAGTTTGGATTTTGTTCCTNTCTCCAGCTGAAGCATAGTTTGATAGTTTTAACTCAGTGCATCATTAAGGATGCAATGAGGTTTTTTTATTAGCCCATAGACCAGAACGTGGTTACTAGATGATTTTTTGTGATAAATTTGTGTTTCCTAAGGAACGTGTTATGTAGATAATTTTTAGTGATACAGGTGCAGACAAGAAAGAACAAACCAAGTCCCCACCACAGATCCTGGATCTCTAGCTAGACAACCATGAAAAGGAATCAGCCACCTGTGGAAAGAACTGTGGGGACTGGCACATAGACAGAATGCATATGTATTAGCTGGCATACAGATGCATAATCTATAATGTTCAAAAAGCCCATCCACACAATGAATGGACGAACACATTAGGTGGAGTGATCTCCCGTGTTCCCAGCACTGAATAAACATACCTCTTCATAACTTGTGAGTTTGGATTTTGTTCCTCATGATCTCCAGATCATTGACCTGACCAGGAAAAAAAAAAAAAAAAAAAAAAAAAAAAAAAAAAAAAAAAAAAAAAACAAAACAAAACAAAACAAAAAGCTACCTTCCAATGAACTTGAGATGAACTACAAACTGCATCACAGTGTCAGGTAGTATAACATGAAAGAAGATTCCACAATTCAGTCTTTCAGAAGGTATTCATGCTCAGAACCAATACCTTTGAAGCAGGATTATGAATTGTGCCATTTGAGGAGATTAACTGGGAAGAACACTATGTTTTATATTCAAGTTTGAAGTTAAATCCTAGGAAAGGACATAGTTAGTCATAGAAAGGAAGAGGTTGGTCATAAAATGGACTATTCAATTACTTTCCTAACACTTAATAAATCCTCACTGGTTGTACACCATGCACTTAAAGAACTCAAGCACTTAAGAACTATGGAGAAAAAATCACAGTCATTGCTTGCTTATCTAACATAAATCAGGAAAAGGCCTGCAGTCTTTTTTCAAAGCCTCAGGAGAAAAGAAAGATGTAATGGAATTTTCCAACCTTTATACATACTAGAGCCTGCAGGGACTTAATTTCATTGGCCTGAGGTACTGAATGAACTGTTCCTCATGGATGTTTGGTGCATGGGAGAACTTCAAAAGATGTGTGAGGATGCAGGGAAGGTTGAAGATGCAGATTGAATTTATACTCTTTTGGTGTGTCAATAGGGGCTGACATTCAGCCAATGGATATTAATTAAAATTGACTCAAAGTTAATAAGAAGAGCAGAACTCTGTGAGCCTACTCATTTGAAACATGAAGAATATTCTCTCCACCAGCTGTAGGCATACATACTACATAATTATTATTTTCTTGCCAATACAGAATTGTTTCAAATAGTACCTTTTTTTTAGTGCTGTGCTTAATTTGTTCGAAAAACATGAACAATGGCTCTTCTGCAGCTTACAGTAATAATTTTCTGTGTCAGGAATATAAATGTGCTTATATTGCCTTCTATCACCTTAAACAAATTTCTGCCCTTGAGTCTTATAAACAAAATTTTCAAAGGCATTAAGGGTTCCCAGGAATACAAGTCATTGAAGGTTAACACTGCATTCTAAAAGAGTTATCCCCTTTGTTACCTCTTGGTGCTCTTTTTCCTTTTGCTCTGTCTTAATTCCTCAAACCCTTTTTTTTTTTTGTTTTGTTTTGTTTTATGCTTTTCTCTGAATTCTCCCTCAGCTTTTTTTGTCTTTCTTTGGTGATGATTAGAAACAAATTCATCCGAGCTAGTGATATGTGGAGAGATCAAAAATTAGAGGTAAAAATGTAATGTTTTAAAACATTTTAATCACCTCCACTTTAAATACAAAAATTATATTTTCATATTTAAAATTTCTGTATGAAATTCTATATTTATATATGATTTTTCTATATGAAAAGGAATTACAAATTTATGTGGTTTTTTTTTCCCTTCATATAGGAAGAAAGGAATTAGTAATACTTTAGAGGTTGAGTGGTTTTTTTATTTTCATACTACTAATTAAAAACATCTGCCATTTTGAAAAACTAGCAAAAGGAACTACCAATAATAAAGATTTTTTTTTTATTATTTTTACCAATCATTTAATTACTTAATCACCTATTCAATACCTATTACTTAATATGTAATATTAATTACTACTATTACAATTAATAGTTACTGGTAACTATTATATCACTTGTATAAAACATTCAATAAAATAAAGGAGGCAAATTTACTCTGGGGATGAGTTACAAAATCCCTTCTTGTTAAATGTAGATTCACTCTTCAAGAAATCAAGGTCATGACTTTTAGCTGATATTTTTTACAGAGGGGGCGATAAAAATTATTAAGACTAAAAATGCATGTGCTAATAACAATCAGGATGCACACTGCTTTCTGACTATTGGAAGAATGAGAAACATGGGAAAATACAGGAAGAATAAACTCTTGCAAGTGGAAGTATTATCTACTAATAGATGACTTCTGTGGTAAAGTGGATTTTCTGCATTTAATTCTTAAATAAAGTATTATGTTAAGGTTGTTTTGCATTTGGAATGATATCTTCCATTTGTTTCCAACAGAACAGATGGCCTGGAATTGTGTTAATCTGAGTCTGTATTTTCAGTTGCAATACTGATTAGAATTTCAGCACTAGATTGATTAGTACAAAGATAATATAAGACAGAAATGGGCAGAGAAGTAGTAATAAAGCAGTAAGGAAATTATAATTCAATTTCTCAAATATTACATAAGATATGATATATCAGAATAAATTTTTCATAGTGTTTCAGTCATATACTAAAATAGGTGGTGACTTGTACAGAACAGGCTTGGAGAGATAGTTTGCTTTATATCCTGGAGTGGCAATACCATCAGTATGGCAATAAAATAGAAACTACCGTTATGATCATTAAGGAAGGCACAAAATTATTTTTATGTACCTCTGACTATGATCACATTCCAGCTGCAGACTCCACATCATTGACAGGATTATAGGATATATGGTGAATATGTTTTATATGTAACCCTTGTTTTATTTTTGAAACTTCTCATTGACATAACAACACAGAATTTGTCCAAATCCATAGCATTCTAATTTGCATTAGGCTATAATGCATGCCCAGTAGAAGTCATAAAATGAGTACATATAACAAAAGTTCATATCTTACCTCATCTTCAGCTGAGAAAAGCGAAATGTGTTATTTTTCCCCAGCCCTCAGTTGTACTCATTTCTATTATGAGCCATATTTGACAGCAAGGGCATGTATACCTCTCTTACGTGTAGGTACCAGGTGTCATCTGAGATTATACTGAAGTAATGAGTAGGTAGGTCTGTAATGAGGTCTCTGAGATCCTGTGTCACATATCTTGCATCACATGAAAACAGATCAGGTCATGGTAAATGTGTTTAGGCATCTGAAATAAGGCATTGATGAACAGGGAGTCTGATATCACCTCCATAAAGGAAGTTACTCTGTATTAATGCAAAGAGAAAGTAAAATATTTACAGAGACAAAATTGCTGTATTGCACTTTTTCCACTAAGCAAGTGCTAACTTTTCCTGAAGCAAGAGAGCCCTTTCTTACTTCAAACTCAGAGATAAAGAAAGAGAAGATGGGATAAAGCATCAATTACCTCTGTGCTTCCATAACAAGTTGGAACATCTGTGCTGTCTGATAAATTATAACCACATTAAATCTAATTATCTTAGGCTTTTTTTTTTTTATGGTAGTTTTTATGAAAAATAGGACATGCAGAAGGAAACAAAATACATTAAACAAGTACTGAAGTGTACCAAGCTGTTTGACAGAGATTCATGCTAAGCAGTCCCTCCAAAGCTTGCAAACTCCTTGCCATTTGCCCGTGAGGCTTAGAATGACAACCACCCTTGAAAGCTGTCAAATTTTTGTATTTATGATTGGAGAAAGAGCTTTTTCATTGGATAATAAGTCTGATTGAAGGAAAACAAGTTATACCATGTCTGTTTGTTCTAGTCTTCTTTTCCTGGATTTTACATAGCTAGTACAGCTGACACAAACTGACCAAAGGGATATTGCATACAATATGACATCTACTTAGCAAAAAAAGCTAAGTAAAGAAAGACAAAGAAGAAGAGGGAAGGCATTTGTTGGTAATATGTATAACTTTTAGGGCAACTGTGGTGTGGTCTTTGCTTTGGCTTTATCTTGACTCACAAGATTTTTTTTTCCTTCATTTTATTTTCTTCCCGTGCCATCCTGCTAAGGAGGAGAGTAATAGAGTAATGTGCTGGGCATCTGGCATCTTTGCCCCTTTTCTTCAAAGGCTTGTCATCCTCACTGAAGTATTTCGTGCTAAATATTTACTTTTACCTGCCTTCAACCACATGTTTTTATCTCTCTAGGTCATGAAGATCAAAAAATTTTGTCTGGATAATTTGGTCTGGATTTACATCCATATACCTTTTCTTAAGATGGAAGGGACTTTAGAAGACAACCTACACATTCACCAGGGAAAAATAATGACATCCACAGAATTTCTGACACACTTGCTCTTTAGTTTGCCTCAGTCTACCTATATTAATTCTAGCTTACTGCAGATTAGTCCTGCACCATTTCCATCTGTATAAAGGGAGATAAATTCCAAGTATAGATGTCTTAGCAGGAGCTACAAATATAGACAAGACAAAGAACAACACCACAGAATTGATTCACAAATGGCTCATCACTAATACTATCTTTCTGAATTTCCATAAATTTCACTCTGTGCAATTATGCACAAGAATAATATGTACTCCTATACTCATTTACTCATGAAGTTGTTTAGAGGACTGAAGTTGTGGGAAGACAGACACAAAATGAGGAATAGAAAAATTATATTGCATATAATTGCTTTTACTCCTAATTGACTGACTTAATGCTGGTTTCATAAAATCAATGATGAGCTTATTTAGTATTATTGTGAATGTCACAAGTGTTTCTGAAGGATTCTCATTCAACATTAATTAACTCTGATCATTGTTTTAAAATTTTTGTTGTTATTTCTTGCTGACACAACTAGCTTGCTGTTTTGCCATTTCTGATGGTATACTTTTGAAATATTTATTTGCTTAATTTGAATTTCTTCAGGCTAATTATGCATACCTATTTCTAACTGTTATTGTTCTAGAGGAAAAAAATAAACTGATATTTTACTAAATGAAAATATTTTAATTTTCTTTTTACATCATGGTCATTGGAAATTATCAGAAATGCATTTTTTTCATATAAATGGTAATGCACAAGGTGTTGTTTTTATGACTTACATCAAAACAAGCTCAGTAACCTTCTGTGTTATGGATTAAATCCCTGCCATAGTAGGAGTTGCTTTTGGAGCAGGGGATTAACATTCAGAAGTACTACCTCGGTCATGGTCTTTAAATACAGTATAGTCTGTTTTCTCACATTTACAAAGAGAGATGGAAAGAGTGCTTGAGTATTTGAACTTCCTGGGAGGGAACGTCAAGTCATGTCCTTTTAAATGAAGGCTTTCCTATGGATAAGGCTGGATGGACTCCAGGAAGCTTAAAAGCTACTGGTATTAAGTGTTTATGGACTAATGTACGAAAAAAAAAATAATCCTTTTTTGTTCTTGATTTTAACAAAAACATTTAGGATTAATAATTTGTAATTAATTTTTTAAAATAGCAGTCCATCTCTGCATCTTGAAGAAACAGATATTTACATAGGAATTAAATGGCGTGCATAGCCTCCTAACATCTCAGCTATCTGAAAATACTAATGATATTTGATGTTAAAAATGAAATTCTGACCAGTTTTCTTTTTTAAACTTAACCTGAGTTTAAAGAAACATTAGAAAAAAGTGCCCCTGAGGAACATCTTTTTTTCCCCCTGATTTTTTCTTTAAATAAGAAGTATTTGGATAAGTAATTATGTGAGGAAAGAATACAGTAATTTCTAGATGGATTCTCAAGTTTAAAGTGAGAGAAAAATCTCACCTCTTATCACTTAATAAAAAAGAGAAAACTGTATGAATGAAAATGAGAAGGGAATAGTGTAAAACAAGTCAGACTTGGGAAGTAATGACAAGGAATCTGAGAAACATGATGTACACTGCTGAAAGGGTCATATGACTAAATCCTCTGTGCAGCTTCCAAAAGTCAAGAAATGTCAGTGCTTTACAGTAGATTTTAAATGTCTTGGGTTTTTTTTTTTTTTCCTAAATTTTGTTTGTTTACTTCTACAGATATGCTTTTTTTATGAAACAGCTAGATTTTAGGATTTACGCTTGATAAGTCCAGCTCTTCTTATATGACTAGATTTAAAATTTTGAAATATTGCTTACTATTTTTAATCTTAATGAGCTAATATGTTGGGAGTTTTTAGTCTGCTTTTTAATATGAATAAAGTAACTGTTATTCCTGTAGGGAACAAGAAATTGTTTGGACCTGTCTATTTGTAGAGAAGTAAACAAGAGCATACCCCAGCTGATCCCACAGATAATCTCAGCGAGTAAATCATAATGTATAGTGGGCAAACTGTATCATCAGCTTCCTATAAATTAGTGTTAGGTTTCTCTGACATCAAATGTCTTTCATTTGCCAGCAAGAAAAATAGTTTTGGGTGTGTTTCTGCATGTTAAAGTTCCATGCATTATGATTTCTAAGGTTTTACTTAAATTTTGTTATTCAGAACTTATATTTTCTGTGGATGGAAGACAATTGTGACCACATACTCTAAAACAAAAAAAAAGTGGCTGAATTCACATTTATCTGGGGAAACTGCAATTTATCAACTACTTTTCTATTATATTGACAAATTAAATGGATAAATAAAATAATAAGAGGGAACTTTTATCACCATAATAAAACTGAAATATTAAAACTTAAAAAAACCCAAAACCCAAACCCAACAAACCAAAAAATTAAATAAGTGCTAGTGTTTAATTTGAAACTGGCAGGTTCAATCTACCTGTAGTCCAGATGTAGATACAACCTGCTGGCATAATTACATCTGCTGGGATCACAGAATTGTCAGAGTTGGTAGAGACCTCTAATGTACATCTATTTTTGTAAAATAGATTTGAAACTTCCTGTCCATTAAAACTATGTGATCCTACAGTGATATGATGAGTTGAAAGAAGTAGTTTGAAAGAAGAAATGTTAGATTACGCATGATGCCTGAAATCTTCAATTGAAATTGATGTGTTTAATAAATATACTAATGTAATCATCCACTTAAATAATATAGCTTCATCTTAATTTTCCAGTATTTCTATTCTGTGTCTCAGAGTCTGTTGAATATCACCGATTCCTGAGTAAAACAACATTCTTTTCCTTTATTGGACAAGTTAATTATTTAAATTTACTTTTACATAAGAAGAGGTTATGGCAGATTTTGGCAATTTGAAAGCTCTTCTTACCTTTGCAATATTTACAGAAATTTAATTTACTTAATTTATATAACTAGATATGGAAGCAAAGTTACAGGGTTTTTTCTTAGGTCAATAACTTCATATTGTGATGTGTATCTCTCTATAATGACAAATGGAATAATGTTGCTACAAGGTTCTAAAAAAATGCAGCTATAGTAGTTACAATAGAAACAGGATGAAAGAGAGAAATAATGTAGAAGTGAAGCATTTTCAGTGATTGGAGTTAGTAGTACTAAATACAGGATATCAGATTACAAGTTTTTCTTATTTTGTGTCAGATAGTCATAGCCAAGATAATGAGCTATTTTATAGTATTATCTATGTGTCAGTCTTCATCTTTACATTTGCATCATCTTCATCTATTTGTAAATTAAATACATTTCCTTCAGTATAAAACTTACTTCACATTTTGCAAACCCGGAAATATATAGTTAAGTCATAAATAATGTCTACACTGAAACAGAAGTTGACAAGGAGGCATAATATTCTGTGAAATCAAAGTACATGACCTATTGCTGTTCTAAGTAAGATTGTTGTGCAAATAAAAGGTTTTTAACTATGAAAAGGATAATATTAATTTTATTTTATGTTCATTTTAAAGTCAGAGATACTTCTCAAGAAAGTGAAAACCTTTGGATTATATCTGTACATAACTTATTATCATACTTGTTTTAAATTTAAAGATTTCAGAGAGCCTGATGTTTTCTAGGGGAAAAAAAAACAACCAATCAACCAACCAAAAAGTACTTTTGTAATCTGGATAAAAAATGGTAAAAATGGTTACAAATTATTGTTAAATGCCTTATGGGATTTTTTTTTTTAATTTTTTTCTTTTAATGACAGTACATTTTGTATGTTTTTTATGTCATTCTAATGACAGCTTTGTAGTACACAAAGCACGTTAGGCAAACCTCAGTCCTCCAGTCCTCCAATTGTATTGAAACTAGATAACTGGTGTTTCAAATTCATAAGCAAACCTCCAGCTCTATTCTTATGATTGATTTCACTAAATTATGTAAGCTTAATTAGATATGTAGCAATGTTTGCTGAACAGCAGAAAAAAATCTCTTTTAAATATGAAATTATATCAGTGCTAAAGATTTGAAATTATTTAGATTTTTGTTCTATTAGAAAATGCACTATGAAGTTTTATTGGATATCCAACCAACACTTGTGGTGGTTGGTGATACATTTTGAAAACATTCTTTAAACACACAAGTCTTACCGATCTCACATCTGACAACTGATGCAAAAGTACAGTCCTGTCATAAGCAGAGGACAGAAACATGAGGAATCCAAACTACAGTTTTCACAAGGCAGTGAGGCAACTCTGATGGTCACAGAACAAAGTTGATTTGAACTTTTAGACTGCTTTGCATCTCTTATTCCTCAAGTAATTNATGTTTCCTGTGAAAAACTGTGGTTTTGGGAAACCTGCTTTTCCCTTTAAAAAAATTTTTAAATTGAAACCTTCAGATAACCCTACAGTTTTACTGTTTGGTTTGTTTTTGGTTTTGGGGTTTTTTTACAATCTTTCAGTATTTTAATCTGTAACGTGAATTTATTTCTTCTCAGCTGTGGATTTTTCTTTCCAACAAATGGAGAGTTTTATGTAATAAACTAATAATATTATGTAAGAGAGAGAGCCTAGAGAAGTTACCAAGAGACTAACTGGGTCTTTTTGTATAGCAGAGTGGTTGGCAATACCTTATGTAGTCTTAAGAAGTAAGTAAAAGTAAATTAAAAGCATCCTGTTTTTAAGTTAGAATCATAGAATCACAGAAGTTAGTTGTTCATGTTCACTCTGAGCATTGTTTTCTGTTTTACAGCAGAAACTAAGATTTACTTGGAACTTTACTTGAACACCTACAAAATACAAAGAAAAATCTTATTTATGGACCACATTATGTTTTGCTGTCAGCTGAATGTGTGGTGTTTACAGATTTCACTCCATCAGATATTTTTAACAAATATGATTGTTCTGCAGATAAAAAATTCTAGGAGTATTTTTAAATGTAGCCTGTGATGATGTCAGATGCCACCAAGCCTTAAAGGCCATGATATGTACCTTACAGCAGGATTAAAGTCGTTCAAGATACTCAGCTGCCTTAATTTACTGGTTAGTCTTGGTGTCCTGGTTTGAGGTCATTTTAATTTTAGGAACATCTGTGGTACAAATTGGTTTCATATTTGTTGCAACCTCTGGTTGGCTGTGGTGTTACTATTTTTTTTTCTAAATAGATAATAAGCATTTTTGGAAAGTGCACTTGATATTTTAGAAACATAGAAAGATGTTTCTTATCTTTTAGAAAGAAAAAAAAATGGTTTATTTCATGCTTTCTGTATTTGAAAATGCAAATATTTTCCTTTGCAGATCTTGCATTTTTTAAACTGCATTTAAGTTTCAAATTATTTTCACATTCAGCAATATTATGGTTTCTTTTCCTCAGTATTTTTTGCTGTTTTACTACATGGTTTAATGAAGTTTAATTCTTGTGGGTTTCTTTCACACAAACACCTATGTTCTTCAGGGCTGTTGTAGATTAATGCACCAGACAAATGAAAAAAGGTTTATGTGGTGTTGCAACATACAAATTTCTTGAGTAAATTGGTGCCTTAATCTTCATAAGGACTGGAGCAGCTATGTCAGTCTGTGTATAGAACTAGTCATTATGTAAGCCCTGGACTTGATGGCTTTAAAGTTATCACCATCACAACTCATGTATGTATGCACATGTGCACATGCACGCACACACATAGATTCTAGATTCCTACATGAAATTGTAAATTCCAGCAATCTCAATGCTGTGCAAGAACTATTTTATAGGAACAAAATGACTCCCCCATTTTAATAATTATTTAATTCTAGTTTCCATTGAAATACTTTCAAGGGAAAAGCTTTCTAAATAACTGCCACTGGCCACTTAAAGGTAATGGAAAATGTTGTGTGTGAAATTATAAATAGAGAAGTAGTTACAAACTGACAAAATTACTAGAGTGAGTTATTTGAAATAAAATGCAAATGATATCATAGGGAGGAAAATTATAAAAAAAAAAAAAAGTAAATTACCCCTAAAAACATTTTGCAGTACAAACTTGATAGGCAAAAAACAAGGTGGTCACTGGTGTTAGATAACTTTTAAAAACCAAATTTCATCATTTAAAAAAATCTGAAGTTTTGACTTGAAAACATCTGTTTGTTAGCATTTCAGGTGAGTGTTTATCTGTGGGGGTTTCTAAGAGGTGTTTTATATTTAATTATACATTTATTTAAGAAAGAAATCTGAAAACTGTGCAAGATAGCATTGAAACTTATTCTTCATGTTTGGAAAACTCTATATATTCATAGGATGTAGGAAAAATTTTATAACTGAATGATCCTTAGGACCTTTTGGAGCACATGGCCCATGCTACACTGATACATCCCTGCATCTTCCAGGAGTACCTGTTTCCCCCACTACTACCTGATGGCTAAGTATCTTTGAAAAAGTAAGAATTATTGTACTGCTGGACTTTGCTTACCTGAATTTCAGTGATAGTATAGACAAAGGATTAAGCATTTATGATATTACCATTAAAAATCAGAATAGTCCAAATAGAAGGAAAAGAATGTCAAACCAGTCACAAGTATGGCAGCTTTCATTTGCTTCAAAGCCCCTGTGTAACAGCAAGGAAACTGCATTGCTGCAAGATAGATCCAGTTAGCTGAGGCCAAACTCCACCAGGAAGAAGAAAAGTGTGAGAGAACATGTCAAAGAGAAGCCAAGTGAGGTTTGCTCTGCTGAAGGCATAAGTAGGAGGACGTTAGGGGTGTTGAGAGCTCTCACGATAACATTTTTAAAGAAGGTACAGGAGCATCTGTCTTGTCACTTAGATTAATACAGGTTTTGTATGTTCTGAGACTAATGTTAGCAGTAAATTAATGAACAACTTCTAATTTGTCTTTTGTTCACCCTGGAACTTGCTTAATACATATGCCAAAGATCTTACAGTTCAATAATTATTTGGAAAAGCATAACTATTAGGTGTACTAGCATTAATCAGAGCCTGTCAGTTTATGTCAAAAAGACGCTTTTGATGGCTATATCACAGGATCCCCACGATTATAGTTTTTCAGAGGAGACTATATATATCATTTCAAATTATTTTAAATATTTAAATTCCTACAATGTTAGCTGGATTTTTTTGTTCTTTCATTTAGATGTTTTGTTGTTGAACTACAGTTATTGTGGAGCATTTTAAACTAGAAAATTGTTTTGCTCTGTTTAATAGGATTGGTGTAACTTCTGGCAGTTGTCCATAGAGTTTTGAGTTCCCTAAGTACAAAAAACTATATCACATGGCATAAGATTAATATACCTGGTAGCTCCAGTAATTTTTAGAAATGGGAATACCAAAATCAACCTTTTGAAAAAGTCTGACATTAACATCTTGATGAATCAATAGATCAGAGGACAATAACATGGTCTTTAGACAAAGTTGAACATAAATTTCACAGTGAAGTTAATGCTACTGAGAAAACTTAGTTCCAGTTGTTTGTTGTTGGAATAGGTAGTAAGCCTTAATGTTAAGGGAAACTGGGTCCTGCAGACCTGCAAGCCAGAAGTGAGACTGAGTTCCAAAGATGCATGTGCCTGTAAGCACATGTACATGTATACAGGGAAAGCCAGACATGCCGATTAGCGCAACAGACTAATGTCTTTACTGGCACCCAAGTAAATGCCTATAACACTCTCATACATGTGAGCATGAGAGGCCTAATCCCGCCCCTGTTCTCATCTGATTGGGATGACACACACATGGAACCCTTCCATCCAGAGGTATACCCACATTGCACATCTTTTGTTATTAGTGTGGACTCAAAGAATGCCTGATCCCCACTGTCAGATCCTAGCCTCAAGTCTTTGCATCAGTTTTATGATGAGAGATCAATCTGTGTGTGTGTGGCTCTCCCCCTACTCAGTTGTGAGTCCAGCTTCAGTTGTGAATTATGCACCCATCCAAACACAGAGAGCATAAAGGAGGATGACACATTGAGAGCTAGAGGAGTTTAACAAGAAAGCAGAACAAAAGTGTTGATGGGTCAACAGCTGTAGCCAGACAAGTGTACTGACCACAGCATGGTGAAATGATACCGGCTAGTTTTGAAAGCTTCATATAAATCAATCCGTGCTGGAAATCCATTGGTACTTGTGAAACACATAGCTGATGTGGTCAGTGGCATTTAAAGCTTTTCAGCTTTTCTTTTTGAAGGTCATCAGAACGAACATCTCCCTAGTGGAAAAGCCCCTGAAGGCAATTGCGAGACTGCAGATTACAGCCTCTGTTTCAGAGCTACTGCCAAAAAAAACCCAACCATTTTGGATCGGTGAACTTAACCCAGGAAACCTTGAAAAGAAAGTACTTGGAGTCACTTAAAATTTCTTTGAGTCTTAGAGCCTGTAACAAGGAAACAAAAGTGTGACCTGAAGTCTGGTGGCTATCAAGGTCTCTTATCTTTCATATTTGATAGCTGATGTTTTTGATTTAGTGTGCAGCGTCTTTGCTTTTTAAGTTATTTAAATTTTGTTTCTGCCAGGTGCAGATAAGCTTTTGTTTATAAGCAAAACTTTTCTTTTTCCTCTTTCTCTCCTTCACACAGATCCCCTCTTTAGTAATATATTTTCCTCTTACTGCTCTTTTTAGTCTTGTTAAAATAGAGAATTAAATAACCCTTTCTAAATTAGAAAACTGCCTTAGTGAGAAAGAACATGGAGAAAGAGAAATCAATATTTCAAATGGATCATTGAAGTGGTGTCTATAATAAGGATAGGGAAAAAAGAAACAAAAATATTTATCCATTGTGGATGTATATTTACCAAATATCCAAATGAAGAACAGTAAAGGATAAAGATATGGGATTTTTTGTTGTTGTTGTTGTTGATTTTTGTTTCTCAATGAAAAATAACAAACACCAGTGATTTTTTACGAGATGCAAAGAATTCTGGAAAGAATTTGCAACAACCATTTCATAAAAACATTTGGAGGGTTTTTTTTTTTATATTTCGAACACAGAACCAAACTTATCACAGTTCTAAGTGAACTGTCCAGTTCTAGTTATTTTATGATAGACTCCAGTCCAAATGAGAAATGAGATTTATCCAGGAACAAGGAGAAATAACTTGCGTTACTATTGCAGGGTTGACTTTAGTCCAGCAATCAGTACTTTTAAATTAAATAAAACCAGGGGTGAGAGACTGCTAGATTTGCCTGTGAAGAAGGACCTTGGGTATAGCATTAAAGCAGCACAAGCTGCTGATTTCATACCTGAAAATAACTAAATTCTATTTTATACTAATAACATTGTTATAGTTCAATATCAATAATAAATAGCTAAGAAGGTATTATATATATATATTTGTGCACGTGTGTTTGCACATATGTGTTTCTAAATGCCATTATTACACAGAAGGAGCTATCAATGACATTAGAGTAAGAATAATCGTAAAATATTCACATTTGTAAAATAGTCACAAAGCTGTATCACAGAACTTTGACATTAAAATATAGCAGTGGCATGCAACATCCAGGAACAGTAGTATAATAACATCCCCAGGGCTATTCACACAAATGACCAATTGCTGACACAGGATTGCGTGGCAGCCTCATGAACCTGCTCACATCTGATAGCATAGAAGATCTAAATTTAATGTGTATTATATCAAAACCAGATAGTTGTGCCAGCACCATGATTCAAAATCAGATAAAGTGAACTAATCAGAACAGTTAGAATTAATAGAGACATCAGAACTAATATCACAACTGATCAGAGTTATACAGAACCATCCTATATCATACTGCTGTATACATACTGGTTTACTATCACAAAAGGGAAGTGGTTTAAGGTTTTGATAAATATGTTTGACTGTTCTGGTTAACAACCTTCAAGGAGTAGTTGTTAAATCTGAGTGCAACATGAACTAGTTGGACCCTGACTTTAATATTGTTTGGGAAAATAATGAAAATAATAATAAACAATGAAATAATAAATAATAATAAGAAAAAAAATAATTAAAAAAGCATACAGGCTATACAAAACCATACCAAGCTCCCAGGATGATGACCACATCACCAGTAGGCATTAGGAAAGTCCAAGACTGGGCTCGGTGACAGACAGGAGTTGGATTCCAGATCAGGAGTCAGGTATGCACAGAACAGGACAAAAGGTAGATGAATAGGCAGGGACCTCCTTTGATGTCCGCCATTGAAGAAAAAGAGTTGATCCTTTGATCCCTCAGCTTTTATATCAAGCATGATGCAGATGGGAGGGAATTTTGGTTCACCTGTCTTGTCCGCTCCTCCCTACAGGTGTGACCCCTCTACACTTTTCTGCTTCTGAACCTCCAAGAGGGCAAATAGAAAGTTACATCACCTTGGTTGTTACAGCAATAAACATAATCAAAGGCCTTTCTGCACACCATTCCTTGGTATAATCAGGTTTTATCACTGTGAGAGTGGACTGTTTATGAACAATATGCTGTTAATTTCAGAGTTTAGTTACTTAGAAGAGTCCCAGGTAAAAAGTACAATTACTGAACAGAAAATTGCTTCTGTTTTACCTTAAACCAGGACAGGTTGATATTTTCCTCATTTGTCTATTGCCAAAGGAACCAGTCATGTTTTCATTTACATATCCCAACAGGTGATACTGATAGATATTGCTTTCAGTTTAGGACAAAACCTCATAAATCTGCAATAATGGTAACAGTATTACTACTGCTATTGTAGCACTTTTCTCCTTCCTGCATGTTTTTAAAAAAGCAGGCCATTTGAAGTTTAAATGGACAATGGGATTTCTAAGAAGAATTACCCTGACCCTGCTGTGAGTCCTACCTGAAGAAGCTCAGCTTTACAAACGCATCCACAATTCAGGTGCCTGCTTTGAAATTCTAGATTCTGATTTTCCAGAGTACAAAAATGTTAAGGACTGCTAAAACTTATCAAACTTTTAGATTGATTTTGATCTGAAGAAGGATTGGACTTTTTCAGTGTCTGTATCCCCAAATGTTTAATAAGCCAATCCAAAAGTGTATCTGTCAGACTGGATTGTCATCATATTTTAAATATGGACTTGATTGTATGCCTGCGTGTATTTTATCAGGAAAAAACAGAAAATAAAAGGAAATAACTGAATATATTCCAAGTTGTAGCTGCTTCTGAAACAAACACAATTTCAGAAAAAAGATTCATTTTGCTTTGGGTGCTTTCTTCACACTCAATAAACATATGTAAAGTGATCTTCATTAAGAAAGATTCTATTTTATTCTTGAAAAGGACCTTTGACATCACTTCTAATGTAATACTCTATAACCACCTATAGCAGAAATAATCCTAATTTTATGTAACTTTTGTAACTTCAAACATTTGTAATTTGAGCAACTGACTCCCTGAAATTCCAGATTGAAGGTAATACCAATTCTCTTCTGTTTTCTTCCCAAATGACCCGCAGTATACAAAAAGGTAGAAGTTTAATAAGCTTAAGTTCTTCTGAAAGCATCACTAAATTTGATCACTTTGTCTAGTGTTTATATTAGGATAGGTAGATCATATCTACATTGATATAAAATTGATTCACAATTACAATTGAATAATACTTCAAAGGACAGCAAAAGGCCGGATGATACAGTTTTGTATGCTACAGGAACATTATGTAGAGCCAGCTATATCAAATAAATGCAAGATGTTTTTATAACAGTATTGTTCTTCTGTATGCTTGGTCATATATGCAAGTAGCCGAACATTATAAAACTTGAGCATGTGTGACAGCTTGTTTGTGTAACAGTTCTGTCCATTTTAAACAAAAAAGGAGTAGTTTAATCAGGAAACTTAGCAGCTGGAATCCTTTGTTCTATTCTACTTGTTCCATAAAATTTGTAGTTCTAAACTAAGAATCCTAGCAAATATTTACAATATTACAGTTTTGTTATCTTATTTCTCTATAAATAAAGCAATGGGACACAACCCAGGAAGTTCTGAGTGTTTCCCCTAAAGGCATAACAACCTTTTCTTATAATTTAAGAGCTGGAGTTTTTCAGTTACTTAAAAGAACAATATTAATAATGTTGGCATATATTTTTCAGTGAGAAAACACATTTTTCACATTTTTAACAAGCACTCTTAAGTGCTTGTTAAAAGAAAACTACAAGCAAAGGGTAGCAGTAAACTGTGACAGCCACAATCTGAACAGAATACTGACTTTGATGATTTGAGTTACAATACCTATGAATATGCTTTCCTTTTTTTCTTCTATTTTCTCAGTCAAGTCATGCTTAATGAAATTCCCAGGGGAAAAGTCTAAAACAAAATGTCACAAATTATAAAACCAGGTAAGATACTATTAACAAATTAAAATCATAATACGTAAGTGGATTTCTGAGTTTGTAAAATAATAAGAAATTTTGTATTAATATATGTACCACAGGATGCAATGTAGGATTTACAATAAACAAGGCAAATTGAAAATGTAATATTATAATTGTAAAATAATTGCCATTAATTTTAATTAATTTGTTACTGATCACTTTGTACTGTAACATTCACAGCACAGATAAAGATAACAGAGATTTCCAACTCATTCGATATAATATTTTTTGATTGGTGTGAAACTTGTTACTGTAAAATATTAGATGGCTGGGTGTGTTCAGCATATCAAAATGTTACAAAATTCCAAAGCCTTAAAATTCCTTCCATGCCTGTGAATCATCTATCATAAATTCAGAGTACCTTTCACATATTTGAATCTGATTTGAATTGTTAATTATATTTTAATTGGACTCTATTCTAATTTAATTGTTAATGCAAACTAAAAAATGATTGCTTAAGAAATTAATATTCCAGAGATTAGTTGGTCAAACAAAGCCAGTAATATACATGTATTCATGGTCAGTGACACAGTAAAGTGGTATTTAATTTGGCATAGACTTTCTTCATCCTCTTTCTCCTTTGTCTAAACCAATATTACCTTTATGCCTCTTGCAGTTAAATGAGACGGTGTAAATGTTGAGCATTTGATGTGATCTGCCGTATTCTTAATAAAAATATAAAAGGTATAGGAGTTTATTCATTTGTATATCCTTGAAAAGAAAGAGCTGTCCTTTTATCTTAATTTATGTAGTTGTTATCTAAAAGCTGCAGGTTTTAGTTTTTCCTTATTTAAACTGAGAAAAAGCTAAGCAGCTGATTATTAGACATTGAGTAGAAAAGATTTTAAAGAGGACTTTGCATTTTAGATAATTGAAGCCTTTGGAGTAACAATATTTCACATCAAAATATAGGTATTTTAGAGCATGGCAATGAAGCATTGGGGCAAGTGGTTTTACAAGAAAAAAAATAATCTGCCATTTGCAGTAATTACTGCCTTAAGGTTTCTGCTCAGGCTTGATGAAAGTTATCAAAGAAAGAAATATGTCCTTTTTTTTTTTTTTTTTTACCAATCCTTATTATTACTATCAGAATAGATGGCAGATTCAGTATCCCTACTCTGTTACCATTTTTCAAGTAAGTGAAATTTTCCTGACTGGAAAATCAGCATTTGGCTGGTGTTCTTTAATGACTACACAGGAGCATAATTTTTAAGAAAAAGGTCTGTAATGACTGAAGTAATTACATTAACAATTTGTTAATAACTTTAGATATAACACATCTATTTAATAATTCAAACAAAATGTGCCAAATAGTGGTATTGTAGAGTCTGCAGTTTCAAATTTATCTGCAAGTCTCTGGTTTAGGCAACCAGTAGCTTCCAGGAAACAAAATAAATATTAATTAAGTTTTTAGCTTGTGCTAAAATTTTTAATATGTTCTATTTTGGGGAGGTATCATAGTGCATTTATCCTTAATTAGCAGAAATGTCAGGTGGTGGACAAAATGAATACAATCTGATGCTAACCAAAATTTAATAATCCCTTCTTATTATAAAGGATTTTCAGTAGGGAACTGAAATTTACCAACAAGGTTGCTCAGCAAGAAAGTACTTTTGATTAGGGAGAGTGGTTTACTTATGCAAAATAAACTTGAGGGTCGGCAGACTAACATGTTATTTAAGTATTTAGTTATTCACTTTCAATTCTACAGAAGCTTTGAAATCTCACTGGAAATTTAATGATACAACTATTATATGAAAGCAAAAGAATTCTATTTTAAGAACACTTTCTGTATTTTTTAATTTGTTTTATACAGTATTAGTGTGATCTTCCAAAAGTTTTAAAGTGAAGAACTAGAATTAAAATTTTATATGGACTTACCTGTGGAAAGCTGCAAATTAAAATGTGCAGTTCCGGTAATACTTTTTTTTAATAGTATTGAAATGTGAAATATTTAACTCTGAGATCTAAGTTTTGAAAAAAGTATGGTATTTCATAACAGGAAATATATAAAAATCATCACAAGCATAAAATACAATCTTTTTTTTTTTTCAGATTTTGATTTTGGCTGAGAGATATACATGTAGCAGAATACAAATACGGGGGATAATAAAGTTGGATCAAATAAACATTTCCTGACCACTAATAATAATTACAAAATCTTCAGAACTTCAAAAGCTTTCAATAAACTTTCATGTTATTTTTACTATAAAATAAATTTTGAGATTAAAATATATTGTTTTTACTAAATCCAGTATTATGATTAAATATATTGCCAGAGTAACCTCAAGGAGAGAGATTGAAGGAGGCATATTCTAGTATGTAGGTTGATCCTTAATTACTCCATTTGGAATTGAGCCTACATCTGCAACAGACAAAGACATCCTTCCAGTGGAGGCATTAACAGATAAGTAATTAAGTACAACAACTGTTTTAAATTTGACAGCAAATAAAGGATAAAACTTTACTTGGTATAAGCATAATTTCCTTACAAGAATAGTATACAGTTCTGCATATTCATAAATTTTGTTGGTCTTTATTACATGACCCTGCTTTAGTTCATAATTTTGCCAACATAAAATCATCTGATATTGACTCCTCTGTAAAGCAATAGAGAAATGGTTTGATTTCTAGGACAAACCTAAGGGGTAGGAAAATTTCAAGTGTAGAACATGAATTTACTTTGCGCATATCATCTGTGGTTGTCTGTCAGATATATAATTCACAGCTTAATAATAATAGTATTGACACACACAATACATTCTTGAAATATTACTCATCTTTAAAGAATCCATATTTTATATTGGTCTGCTTAGTTGCTAGTGCTATATAAGATGGTAGGATCACGTGGTGACACAGGTGAGAAAGGAGGTCCAGAGGTCTACAGTTCATCTTCCCCCCTAGGCGGGGTCACCTGTGAGCTCTGACTAGGCTGCTTTCAGCTGTGTCATCTCAGGGCTTGGAAAAAGTGGGAATTTTTACATTTCTATTCTAAAATTTGTATTAATAGACGACTTCAACCTGACTCATTAATTCTGATCCACCTGGATGCAGTCCTGAGTAATATGCTCTAGGTAATCCTGCTTTAGTAGGGGTGTTGGACTAGATGATCTCTAGAGGTTCCTTCCAACTCTGACAATACCATGACTTCATGTTTCCATGATTCTAATGACATTAAAAAATATTCCAATCTAACATAAAGAAAAGAGAAAAACAATTAATATCAGAAGTTAATTCACTGTTAGGAAAACTGGAATATTAACTGCAACCTATACATAATGGAATTTGTGAATTTAAAATTAATATTTTAATAGATATTTGCATGGAAAAAATAAAATTTAATACAATCTACTTTCTTTAAAGCATAAGATTAAAAGTTAGATTTTTGTCTTTCAAGGTTTTTTATTTGTTTGTTTGCTTGCTTTTTGAAATCTGAGAATACATTCTTTGTTAGGTGAATAAGGTCAATGATGACATATTTTCTAAACCTACACAAAAGTTTAGGATCCATTCTGAAACCCCAGTAGTTTTGTTCCATTTAAAAGATCTTGAAGAAACCTCTTTAAAGTTACTATTTCAAAGTGACGGATCACTGCTATACCTACTCTCAGTCAAGATCCAGTTATACACAGCAGAAAACTACACTGTTTAGATGTTTATACCATGTTTTAAATGCAAAATCTGTTGTATTCACAATGTAAGTTAAGAATGAAAAATATGCTCCTTACTGGGGAGTACTAAACATAATCAGAGAGGAGCATTTCAGTCTTCTAGTAGACAAAATATTGCTTATTAATTAGTTACATGAAGGAAACAGCTGCCAGCATACTTAGGGAAACAGCCTCTCTTAAGAAAGTTCTTAATGAATTAAAGGATATTCTTTCTTTTTATATATATATCCTGATGGATGAAATGGGAGGAGTTTGTGGAAAAGAAAACCCACATTAAAATAGACCATCTCTTTCGGAAGGCTTTGAATAGATGACTGGCTATAGGAGCTGAAGAGCACCTAAAGGGGAAGAAAAAAAGCTGAAAACTTGAATACCAACTCATCAGGAGGGAAAGTGAACTGAGTAGCACAACGTTATGGAAGAACATTTAGCATACTTCTTAAAATGTGTTTTTGTAAGCTGTTATAGCTGTTGTCAGTTTTGAATAGTATGAATTAATACTTGTATTTGAATTTTTATTGGTTTATTCCTCTATGTGCTATTTACCTTTTTCTATAGGCCTCTGCAGTACTCAGACTGGCCACATAGAAAGACAGATGGCAACCTCTATTTCTAACACCACTCCTCTTTACATGACTTATTTCTTGCTAAAACTATTCTGTCCAACATATCGCAATGACAGATCATGATGATTAAGTCAAATATGTTCCCAAAATATCCTTTGATGCAAAAAATATTAAAACATCAGTCAGCCTCTAACTATGATTTATTAGCATTCCAATAACTTCAGTGATTTTGAATTCTTATTATCCTTTTCTGTCATAAAACAACTGCTACAGATCTGTTTCCTGAATGAAAATATGTCTAATTTGACTATTTGTCAAATACACTTATTTAATGGTTTCTACTATTAGTATAGGTGGGGACATCTAAAAATCTTATACTTTAACTTCCTTGGAAAGAACACAAATATAAATTTCCTATACTCTGTGTCACATTGCATTTCTGTATTTTATAAAGTGTGTTTTTAAATGTGGTTTTACAGAGAAAGAAGGTGAGAAGACCTCATTGTTTTAATTCTCTAGGAACATTGTGTAAATTCATAGCAGATTTCATTTTGATTTTTCTGTTTGAAATTAATTTTAAATTGAGGTTAAACTGAAGAAAACCCTGTCTGCTGGTTTAGGCTATTTTAAAGTTAAGTCAAGTAAGAGTGCAACAACATCCTGTTTCAAAACACCATTTGGCCGGTCTAACCCAGCAGGAGTGGTTGTTAATTTACTGCAATGAATCTAATGTCTCTGTAAAACTCTTCAAATGTGTTAAACTCACTCAAAATGCTTCTGTCTTTTAGTGCCACTGATCCAGGTCATAAACCTTGATGAAATATTTGTCTCCACAGTGCTTCAAAACAAATTCTTCCTTTTCCTTAAACTGTAAACAGAAGTAGTAATGACATACAGGAAGAAACTCACCTTAGCACATGTGGGGAACACTAAGTGGGCTATTTTGGAGTTTCTGGCCTTGACCATAGAGGATAAGGCACAAGCCTCTGAGACACCTGCACACGTCTGCAGTAGCAGCCAGAGTCCAGTCTCAGAGGAAAATGGCACTTGTCTGCTCAAGTGAATTGAGCCCTCAGCCTTTATTTACAGTAGGCTTTTGCTCTTTGGAAGTAACAGAATGAGGAATTAAAGATCACAGAACCTACAATTCTGGGTTGGAAGGGACCTTCAGAGATCACCCAGTGCAACCCCACTGCCAAAGCAGGTTCACCTAGAGCAGGCTGGACAGGAACACATCGAGGACGGTTTTGAATATCTCCATAGAAGGAGACTCCACAACCTCTCTGGGAAGCCCAGCTATTCCAGTGCTCTGGCACCCTCAAAGTAAAAAAGTTTTTCCACATGTTCAGATAGAACTTTCTGTGCTTTATCTTGTGTCTGTAGCCTCTTGTCCTTTCACCAGGCACCATGGAAAAGAGCCTGACCTGATCTTGACACCCATTATTTTAGATTCAGATTCAGATATCATTCTAGAAGTGTTTGCTGTGACCCAAGGGTATATCTAACTTTTTTTTCCCCCCTTTCTTTTTTTTTTTTTTTCTTTATCAGGCTCCTATTTATGTCAAATTTTTAGCTTGGCTTAAGGAATAGACTTCAGACTTCAGTTAGAGATGAAACTGATAGGAAATGATAGGTATAAGATATATCTTTAATGGAACTTACCTCATTTGTTATGTAAATGATGCTTGAAAGGAAAATTATTATTTAGCTATAATACAGTAGATTAAAAAGATTAAAAGTCTGATCTAATTCATACAGAATTTAATGTAAATGTGGCCACAGGGTTGAAAAGGACTTGAACTTCAGGGTGATAAGATTAATAACACCTCACAATAACAAATACATTTTTTCCTTTGTTGTAGTTGTATTTTAATTTACAGGGTTTTTTTGTAATGATAATCCTGGAATCACAGAATTGACAGTTAGAAAAGACCTCTAGAGATCATCTAGGCCAACCCACCTGCTAAAACAGGATTGCAATAGAGCAAGTTACTCAGGACTGCATCCAGTTGGGACTTCAAATCCCCAGAGAAGGGGACTCCACAACGTTCCTGGGCAGCCTGTTCCAGTGCTCTGTCTCCCTCACCATAAAGAAGATTTTCCTCATATTTGAATGGAACTTTCTGTGTTCTAGCTTGCGCCTGTTGACCTTTGTCCTGAAACTGGGAACCACTGAAAAGAGTGGGAATGACAAAATATGGAAAGTTGTGTTTCAACTCTGCTGAAAATTTCCTTGGTTAACTGAGAGGGAATTTTTTTTATTAGATTTTATGAAATATCATCCTCTTGTATAAACTCAGTGTATATGTATATGCAGATATACATTAAAGCCCTTTTATATATTAAAAAAAAACAAAAACAAAAACAAAAACAAAAACAAAAAACTCAACCAAAAAAAAAACCCCAACCAACCACACAAAAAAACCTCCAAAACATATATAGATAAAACATTCTAAGACTTCTCTTTTGCCAGTGGTACTGTTCACTTAGGTTAATCCCTGTTAACATAATTTGTTAGTCAGATGGTGTATATGTGTCAAAGGTATTCTGGAAGAAAGTGACAGAGGAACTCTGGTTGATTATTCTTGTCTGTAAGAGCAACTAAATTCTATTATAATTCACAACCAACAAGGTAGGTAGATAGCAGTTGAGCATTCAGTTTTTTAAATGCAATTTATAAATATTGTGTAAGAATTGTAGTTGTTTAGCTCAGAAGTCTCAATCCCTCACATGAAAGAGGATAATTTTGCCTGTTGTTTATATAATTGTTTGCAATTACATATTGGGAGACATCAACTGCAATCCGAGGAAAACCTTTCACTGACAGAGTATTCATGGAGTCCTTGACCTAATGCATCCCAGCTCACCTGAAGCATATGACTAAAATATCTAGGATAAGAAACTAAATGCTCTAATATTATTTAAAATATGGGGTTTTTTTTGTAAATTTTAAATATTTCAAATTACTCCTTATCTTCAATGAACAAATTATATTGATAATAGCTCAGAGTATTCAAAAAAAAAAAAAGACTGGGAAAAAAAAATTCATATTATAAATTTTACTTAGTATTGGTTTATGCAGTTTCAATGAAATTGAATGTTGACAAAAGATTTATAACCTTTGGATCAACTCACGAATTACATTTTGAAAAATTTGAAATCAGTTTGATGATGAGAAAGAAAAAGACATAACAAGAGTAAGACTGAAATGAACTAGATAAATTTTTGACAACTCAAAGGAGAAACCTAATGTCTTAGTGGGGTATTGTATTCTTTTTAAGCCAAACACTTTCATTTTAAGTATACCTAGAGATATATAACACATTGCAACATTGTAGGGAACATGCTTTCTCACAGAAGCGGTTGTTTGTAATGTCATTTTAACCATTGCTGTACTTATAGAATCATAGAATCATCCAGACCAGAAGGGACATCTAGTACATCTAGTACAATCTCCCCGCAGTTGCAGGGACACCCCCAACTAGACCAGGTTGCCCAGGGCCTCAACCACCTCCCTGGGCAACCTGGTCCACCACCCGCAGAGTAAAGAAATGTTTTGTAATATTCAACTTAAATCTACTCTTCTCCAAATTAAATTCATTGCCCCTCATCCGATTGCAGCAGGCCTTTGTGAACAGACCCTCCCCAGGCTTCCTGCAGGCCCCCTTCAGGTACTGAAAGGCTGAGATTAGGTCTCCCCAGAGCCTCCTCTTCTCCAGGCTGAACAGCCCCAGTTCCTTCAGCCTAACTTTGTAGCAGAGGTGCTCCAGCCCCCTTTGATAATTTTTGTGGCCCTCCTCAGGACCGTCTCCATCAGGTCCATATCCTTCCTATATTGAGGGCTCCAGAGCTGCACACAGTGCTCCAGGTGGGGTCTCACCAGAGCAGAGTAAGCAGCAGAATCACCTCTCTGGATCTGCTGGCAACACATCTTTTGATGCATCCCAGGAGGTGATTGGCCTTCTGGGCTGGAAGTGCGCACTGTCTGCTTATGTCCAGCCTCTCATCCATCAGCACTCCCAAGTCCCTTTCCTCAGTTCTGCTTTCTAATACGTCATCCCCTAATCTGTATTGATAGTGAGGATTTTTCCAGCCCAGGTGCAGAGCCCTGCTCTTGCTCTTGTTGAACCTCATGAGGTTCGTCTGGGCCCACCTCTCCATCCGATTCAGGTCTCTCTGCATGACATCCCATCCCTCCGGTGTATTAACAACACGAAACAGCTTGGTGTCATCTGCAAATTTACTAATAGTGCTCTTGATTCCTCTGTCTATGTCATTGATATAAATGTTACCATTCCACATTTCATGCAAGAACTACCACCACCTGAGGAGGAAGGGGATACACCTATTCAGCAAAGAGAATATTTTTCAGATTAATTTAAGTCTTGGTTACTATAAACAGTGTTCTTATGTTCTGCCTCTATCTTAGCATCCTAACAAAATCACTGTGCATGGAGTAAGTAGGTAGGTTCAAAGCATATTAATCCTCCTGATAAAGGAAAACAAGTACTTAGAGGAGAAAGGTCTCAGGTAGTCTGCAACACTGGGCTATGAAGCTGCTTTCAGTTAACTCTCGAAGGGACAATGAAGTTGGCAAAATAAGAGCATAGAGGAAGGATAAAGATATTAATAATACAAAATAAAAAGAAACTCAGTTTCTCACAAATGATGGAAAAATTATTGGTTTTTTTTTTGTTTATTATTTAATAAAACAATATAGTAGAAATAACAAAACACACATATATACCATGTCACTTAAAAAAAATAATATGTAGAAACATATATTTTTATTTTTGGCCTTCTGGTTCAGGGTTGGTAAGCCAGTAAGTGTTCATGGTTACAACTCAGCAGATTCTCTCTCTCTTAGCTTCTTTTTCTTGACAGTATACAGTAGATAGATACATCTTTCCAAATATATCATTCCCATTTAATAATAACAGTTGGAAGCCAAAACACTACAAACAGCAAAGATGCTCTCCCAAATATTTGCAATCTTTAAATTTAAGGGAGTACTATGCCAGACCAGTCAGTTCCAGAAAATGGTTGTGCTACTGTCCTCTATGAACATAATTTAGATGATAATTTGGCAACACTTTTTTTGAAAAATGTTAATAATGAGAAAAAAAAGCGCATGCTTTTATTTTTATAACATAATAGCAATAAATATATTTATTTGGTGATTAACAGTGTTGAAAATGTAAATCTGTAACAAATGAACCTATGCAATGTTTGCAATGGTCAGTACTTGCAATGATATATTCAAACTATGCATATTTAATTTCCATACGATTTTAGAAATAACATGTTATTTAGAAATAACAAGTGTTCACACTAATTTGAAGTTACATAAAGAACTAGAAGTATTTTTCAGGTTGTTTTACTGTTTTGGTACACACTATTATGTATGAATTAATTTCAGAAAGGTAGTATAAGCTAGTTAGTGACAGTACCTATGCTATTGACAAAAGCTGAGAAAATTAACTATTACAGTTATGTATGACCATTTGTAGAGTTTATTAAATGCACATTTTTAATCAATTTATTTTCATTTTTTTCAAATAGTTGAGTAAAAGCCTTTTTTTCCCTATATATTGCCTGACACTGAGTTTTAGTAGCAAAGGGTAAGGCTAGAATATGAAATTTTGACTTCTGCTAGTTACTTTTCTGCTAACTGCTTACAACAGGTAGTTTGCTGTCCTGATTACTGAGATTCAGCCTCGTCTCTTCTCTTCTCTTGTTCAAGTACCCAGTATTGCTGATTAAAAGTTGCCCTGTGTTTCAGCAGAGTAAGACAGAGCACAATTATTATAATTGTGCAGCTCACAATTATTAAAAGCAAAATGTGTTTTTAAGAGGCTGTTCCATAAAATCTTCAGGATAGCTTTCCCTCTGTGAAGTGTTATTGTTCCAACTGAAAGTGCCACACAAATTTAGTAGGCAGTTAAACTTCAAATAGCTCCATTCTTTTAGGTCATATAGAAAATATAATTAAAACTGAAGAAACAGTTTTGCATTGTTACCCTGTTTTCAAAGAGTTCTTTCGTGACATCTTTAAGTTCCTGATGAAAATTCCTCTTTCTTATTAAAAAACTTACTTATCAGAACTATATAGAAATATGCAAAAATTAATCAATAGAACTTGTCAGTTTCATACTGTTTTTCCCCACTGCATTTCTTCAAAATTTGGAATTTTATTTTGTTCTCTTGATGAATTGTCTTCATATAAAAGCATTAAGCAAAAATAATTATAGGCATGTATTGTTATTATTATTATTATTATTATTTTTGTCTAAAAAAAATGAATTTGAAATTTCTTTCTTGCCCAAAATAGTACTGGATACTCTGCCCTCTGTTGACACACTAAGATAGATTTTGTAGAGAAAAATGGTTACAGACTGCAAAACTGCAAGACTAGGAGTATGTGTGTAACGCAATACTAGGCATCTTTTAAAAGATATTGATTTTCAGAGTGCTGATTTATAGAGACTGAAATATACTTCCATTTTGATTTCAATATTACGTTAGATTTTTAGGGATTCTGTGTCTTTTAAAATTAAAAGCAGAAGGGAGTAGAAATGGCTCTTGAACCAACTGTGATTCTTATAAGGATCCTGTTCTTTTTATCTGAAAACAAACTTATAGCAGTAGATTGACTACTTCCTTTTCAGACTGGCTTTTGTTGAGTTTTGATAGTCTTGTACTGTTATGCAACTTACTGTCATTCTCTGCACTATGAATGGTAATGCATGTTGTGTATCTAATGTCTTTAGTTCCTATTTTTTAAGGCAATAATGAAACCTACATGTGTCATGTCTTACTCAGAAAGAAGACAGGGGGTAAGTGACTCAGATTCATGAATCCCCATTGGCGCAGACTAAGGTGAGACAAATCTCAGGTTCCACATCCAAACATTTATTAGGTTAGTATCCAGGTTTTAACTAGATTCATGACAATTAGGTATATAAAATTTTTTGGCAAGCAATAAGATATGCATTACGTTAATTAACAGCAGTTATACAATAAACTATGGCAAGTGGTACTTAACAACAGCTATACAAGGAATTATAACAAATGGTATAGTATGCCTTGCTTTACTTCTTTGAAAGGAAAGAGAAAGAAAAAAGAAAGGAAAGGAAAAAGAAGGAAAGAAGTAAAGGGATAGAGAAAGAGAGATTGAGAGCGACAGTGATAAAGAAATCACCAGTCTTGGTTCCAGCCTTACACCAGTCAGCACACATTGTAGAAATGCTCTTTGGGTTCTTTTCTGGAAAAAATCTTCCCAGGTCATAAATCTTCTTCTCCCTCTCTTCTTTCTTCAGGGAAAGTCTTCCCCCTTTTATGTTCTTCCACTACTAGGGGTAGTTTCGTCCCTGTCAGGTGATGTGTGGAATGATTGGGCAGGGAGATGAGAGTTATAATCATATATGTTTAGCATTATTTCAATAATCTTCATTAGCATATGCAGGGGTGTGAAATCTAATACACATTTCACAGATAACAAGGCAAGGGTCAACACCTTGAAAATATATACTGCCTTTCTGTAGGAGAGATGAGCTGTCACTGCTTTTTACTGGTGTCAGGAGTTCTGAGTGTATGTACAAGGTATGGTTGGGATGGAGTTGGTGTTCTTCACAACAACGTGGGGCATTATTTTGGATTTGTGACTAAAATGGTCAAAAAAACCACCAGTGTTCTGCCTGTTGCTGAGCAATGCTTGCACATCATCAAAGTGTTTTTTTTTTTAAAAAACTTTTTCCCCACTCTGCGTTTTTCTCCCCATTGCAGGTAGGCTGGGGTGTGCAAAAAGTTGAGAAGGGACACAAGCCTCTGACACTAACTGACCAAGGGATAGTTCCATACCATATGACATCATGCTCAGTAATAAAAATTCAGCGAAAGGAGGAAAAATGGGGATAAGTTATGACATTTTTCTTTCCAAGTAATTGTTGCTTGTGCTGAGGCTCTTCTTTCCAGGAAGCAACTAAACATCTGCTGGATGATAGGAAGTAATGAATAAATTCCTTATTTTCTTTTGCTTATGCATGTTTTTGTTTCACCTGTTGAATTGCCTTTAACTTGACTCACAAATATTCTTACTTTTGCTCTTTCAGTTCTCTCCTCTGCTGTGTTTCATCTGTTAGTTTTTACTTTGAGTCATGAGTTTTCTTGGTTTTGTTCTTTCAATTCTCACCCTCATTCTGCTTGGTAGATTAAGCAAACAATTGGGTAGGGGCTTAGGTGTTGACCAGGGTCAACTCACTATGCTATCTTTTTACAATCTGCAGTATGAGGTCTGAGAAGATTATAAGACTGCAATACTAGCATTTCTAGCACAGCTATAAAACATATTTAAGCTAAAAACTCTCCTCACATCTCCAGAACAAATGAAAAATCACCATACTATGAATAAGCTTAGTCAAGAAGAGGAAGAGGTTGTTTATATATTGCTGAGTAAATAATATCAAAATGAAAGGAAAAATATATAAGACAAAAAGGCAATTGGACCAGAAGATATCAGAAAGAATATCAGGAGGCTTTCTGGAGAGGTTCAAAGAACTCCACCAGAATCTGATATGGAAAGACTTTGTATTTTTTGATTAATTTTCTCCTTAATAGAATTATTTTCTGGAATCGTGTGGAATAATCAAAAAACTAAATACAGTGTTTGTATTTTTTTTTCTTTTATTATTCATAGAATTCGAGTTAAAAATTAAAAGTTATTAATCACATCTTTGAAGGCCTTTCAAAGGCCATTCTTTGAAGAGAACTTCCAGAAGCTCCTTCCAACTCCGACCATTCCCTTATTCTGTGATTCTGTGAAAAGTCATGAAGCACATGAAAATGCAAGTAAAGGAAAGGAATATCAACACTCATAAAATTCAGTAATAGAACAAAGGAGAAATAATGATATAAAGGCTGAGGACAAAGTGATGGCAGTTATTG
Source organism: Pedionomus torquatus (assembly GCA_013398155.1). Lineage (NCBI taxonomy): Eukaryota > Metazoa > Chordata > Aves > Charadriiformes > Pedionomidae > Pedionomus > Pedionomus torquatus. The sequence goes on from VZRU01012180.1 coordinate 41,392, forward strand.
GCAGAATTAGTTCTGCCTCCATGCCAGCATGCCTGATATATGCTTCAATAGTACTCTGATACTTCTTCTTCAGTGGCATGTTATATACCACAGTTTGAAAACTTCAAATTTGAAAACCTGAATCCAAACAAAAAACAGTACAGTTTGGGTTTAGAGTTACATATGGGTGATTTTGAAAAATCCATATTTTGCTTAATGATCATAGCATCTGCAGAGTTGATCACACCAAGCCTTCCTTAAACTCGTCTTAGATTCTCCCTTCCCCTTACCTGTGATTTGTTTCCCCCTTTAGCATTCTGTACAATTTTACAAGAACTTGCAATTTGTAACTTATTTTTTCCTCTCATATTCTTTTGTCTTCATTTTTATTCACATGATCTCAGTACAGGTGGTCCTCCTTTCCCTTTTCCGCTTTGTTCTTTGCTTTTTGTAGATAAACACACAGTATCTGTTTGTTAGCTAACGCTTTCACTGTTAAGTCATTTCTGAAAAATCTCTCAGTTTCAATATACAGAAGAATACTAATGTTAGCTTTAAAATTTTCCACTGCATTTCTTGCCTAGAATTCTCAATGTGTCCTCCTGACATCCTTGTTTATCTCTAAGATTTTAGGTTCTTTGGGCTACAGATTGCCATTTCTCATTCTGTACAGCTGGTAATGGTTTACAGTCAAGGAACCATATTAGTCTGAGGTCTGGTTTCCATTTTCATGCAAGACACACCATACACGTATTAGTATGAAGAAAGGAATTATTGTTCTCTCTTGCGATTGGTTAATGGCATTACAGAGTGATTTGTAAGCCTGATGATTGATAATGGTTAATTTATTTTGAAGAGCACAGTGCCAAGACTAAAAGAAGAATCAGCCAACAAAAACATTGTTTCATCATGTAGATAACTCACATCCACTTTTTTCCCAGCACTTTTAGCTATATTAAGATATTTTAAAAAATAAAGTCCTTGAACAAAGAATACCATGGTGCTGATTCAAGGCTCTATTTAGCTGAAAATTATTCATACCCAATAGAAATGACATTTTACTTCTAGACTGCCAAAGTGGACTTTATTAGTATGTCATTAATCATTGTCTTGGAGGTGATACCAGGGGAAAATGATTTAGTGGAGATCAGAGCACTCATATGTAACACTGAAAATATCACCTTTATTTCCAGTATCAATCAGTCAATGAAACACATATTAACAAAAAAATGACATTTATGTACATTTAAATATGTTCATAATAAAATGCACTGCTCTCTATTCAGGAATATTTTCCATTTTTTTCACATTTTATGTTGAGTTTTAAATAAAATACTACTGTTATCAATGTGTTAAGTTTAAAATCTGTGCAACAAAACACATTTGAAAAAAAGAACCATTTGTTGGAAAAGCAAACATTTCAAAAAGAAATCTCTACCTTTACATATACTCTACAAGTATTGCTACATAGCCAATATTTAATTCCAAAAGTATGAAATTCTGTTCACTCTCTTAGACTTTTTTGATAATATATGAATAATAAAATAACCAATCAACCAGCACACACTTTTATTTTGTGATGAAAAAGACTTAATTTATGATATCTTCCAAGAAAGAGCTGACATCAAAACAAGGGTATATTAATTCTTATATTTAAAAGAACAATAACTTTTGTATAGCTTATTTAATTCATGTGATCTGAACTAAACATTAAAATTGCTCTCTATCTCTCCTTTCCCCTAATTTTCCCTGGGAATTCTTTGTTAAAACTGAAGAAAGAAAATATTTTATTTTTTTTTTTTAAAGAGGGTGTTATACTTGATTTTCTATGGGATAAGAAAACCAGCCATTTCTTGCCCTTTAGGTTTTTTAGCATAAAATATCATCCTGATACAAAAGATCAATTTATGTCACTAAGGAACAGAATATTAAGTCCCTGCAAATTAAAATCAAGCATGCCTGTTGTACCCATTTACGGTTTTAGAAACTGTAAGATTCAATACTAAGTTTTCCTTGATTTTAAAGATTTTTTTTCATATTAATGAAAGTTGTTACTATGTTATTCTTAGTAGAAAACTTTTTAAAATATCTCATTTTGTTGTATTTTATTCTGAAAATTGATTACCTCCTTCATTCTCCCCTCTTGCACTAAAATAGTGGAGAGAAACATTATTTCTTGGCAATGTTAGAGAAACACTTCTATAAATGACTGTATATACTAAATGTTACAGAGGTGCATGCTATTCTATAGTTATTATGACACAAAAAAAAATTAAAGACTGTATTATATATGCATGCAACATAATTAAGCATATTTACTCAGTTTTAAATAGAAAACTTTAAATAAAATGAGGTTTCAGAGAGAAACTGAATGTTCATTTGCAAAATGGGTGGCTAGTATGGAATCTGTGAAATACACGATGCAGATCTTATCATGCAGCGCTAGTTCAAGAAAGTGAGAATTAATTGGTATCCATGATATCAATTTAGAAGGTAAAGCTGAATCATAGAATCATAGAATTATCCATGCCAGAAGGGACCTCCAAAGGTCACCTAGTCCGACCTCCCCACAGTTGCAGGGACACCCCCAACTAGACCAGGTTGCCCAGGGCCTCATCAAGGCCTCTACAAAAGAAGGCCTGGTCTTCTGCAGCAAATCTAAAATGGTTAATGGGTATATATGCACATCAGATGAAGTAGCCTTTCCTGTTTTGAACTGAATATAGCAATTTCTATGCTTTGCATTCGCACACAGGTCTAAATATTCTATTTCTGGGGACCCTGGAAAGAAGAAAGATCAAAAAAATTGTTTAATGTAATCTAATGAATCCATTTATAATGTGTAATTTTGTTTTATTTGTATGAGTTTGATTGTCTTTAAAGACTCATACAGTGAGGACTAATCTGCATGGATCATTATTAGAATACTTTAAAAACTTCGGTGTTTTTACTTCCACCTAAAAATGGAAATATATCAGGGGCTTCCTACTTAAAAGAAACACTTCAAAACATTCATTACAACCATTAGGAGTAGTAATCATAGAAGGATAGAATCATCCAGGCCAGAAGGGACGTCCAAAGGTCACCTATTCTGACCTCCCCGCAGTCACAGGGACACCCCCAACTAGACCAGGTTGCCCAGGGCCTCGTCAAGCCTCACCTTGAATATCTCCAGGGAAGGGGCCTCAACCACCACCCTGGGCAACCTGGTCCGGTGTTCCACCACCCTCAGAGTGAAGAAATTTTTTGTAATATTCAACTTAAATCTACTCTTCTTCAACTTAAGTCCATTGCCCCTTGTCCTATCACAGCAGGCCTCCCCAGCCTTCCTGCAGGCCCTTCAGGTACTGAAAGGCTGCAATTAGGTCTCCCC